>QXTE01000636.1:11132-84485 GCA_003942145.1 Platysternon megacephalum | reverse complement strand
CTGTATAAGCTTTATACAGAGTAAACTCATAAATTGTTCGCCCTCTATAACACTGATAGAGAGATATGCACAGCTGTTTGCTCCCCCAGGTATTAATACATACTCTGAGTTAATTAATAAGTAGAAAGTGATTTTATTAAATACAGATAGTAGGATTTAAGTGATTTCAAGTAGTAACAGACAGAACAAAAGAAGTTACCAAGCAAAATAAAATAAAATACGCAAATCTATGTCTAATTGCACTAAATACAGATAAGATCCTCACCAGTTCCAAAATGTTCTCTTTTACAGGCTAATCTTCTTTTAGCCTGGGTCCAGCAATCACTCACACCCCCTGTAGTTTTCAGTTTCCTTCAAGTGTCCTGTGGGGGTGGAGAGGCTCCTTCTTTAGCCAGCTGAAGACAAAATGGAGGGGTCTCCCACAGGTTTAAATAGACTGTCTCTTGTGGGTGGAGACCCCCTCCTCTCCCTCTGTAGAATCCTGTCACAGAATGGAGATTCGAAAATCACATGGGCAGGTCACATGCCCATGCATGACTCAGGACTGCAGGTAGCAGCCATTACCCACATGCTGCCTTGAACGTCCTCAGGTAGACTTCTGATGTGGATTGGAATCTTCCAAGCTCTTTTGTCTGTTAAGTGCCCCCTGACTGAACACCTAATTTGCACATTCCTTTCCCAAGACGTCATCAAATGTTCTAACTGAGGCCCCTTAGGAATCAAGCAATTACACAGCCAATGTTCATAACTTTGAACACACAAATGGTGCCTGCATACAACTAGGGTGAACATAACTAGTAGATCATAACCTTTACATAGATATGTACCTGGCACAGGCAGCACAAAACATATTCCAGTTATGTCATATTCCCACAAAGCCTTATGGGAGGTACCGTCACAAAGGTATTTATACATACAGAGAACATGAGAAGGTGGAAGTAGCCATACCAACTCTAAGAGGCTAATTAATTAAGAGAAGCTATTAACAGCAGGGGAGAAAAACTTCACTGGAAAAGCACCAGGTTAAAGATGGATTCCAGTTCAGGTGACATGATCACATGTCACTGCAAGACCCCAAGCCTTCATTCCTCCCAGCCTGACTCACAGGAAGGCTTGCCTGCAAACAGAGCCATTTAGTCAATTGTTTTGGTTGATGGGAACCATTAAGATTCCAAACCACCATTAATGGCCCACACTTTACATAATTACAATAGGCCTTTTGCATGAAGCATATTCCAATTACATTATATTCACTTATTATCATGTTTTTATAAAACCATATAGACTGCACAACGTCATAGCAGGAACCTCCCCAGAAGAGGGAACAGAGAGAGGAGATGTTGGTCCCAGAATGGAAGACACAGGGAGTCCCTGTTCTAGTGGTTTTTGTCCCATCTCTCTCTCTCTCCCCTCATTCCATGCATTTGGGTCCATCTCTCTATTTCCTTTGTAACTTACCCCCACACATACATGCCTCCCTCTCTCTGCCAGTTTTAATGTGCATCCAAACTAAGGTACAGTTACAAATGCTCAAGAGGCTGCTATTCCATAGACGTCAGTGGCAATTGCAGGAGTAGCACTGTGAACCACTGCGTCTGAGAGCTGATCTGGCTGGGAAAGAAGCAGGGCGCATTACTCTGGTTATTAATCCAGGTAAAACAAATCCCCTGGCCATGACCATCAAGCAGCCCACAGCTGCAAACTACAGCCAGCTTGGGTCTAACCTGTCTGCAGGGATGGCTGGGCAGGTGGCAGCTTCATTGACAGGGCTGGAGGCTGCTCGAAACATGTGGGTGCTCGTACAGTAGCAGATGCTCCTTTGTTCACTTCTGTGGCCTTTGTGGGGATGTCATGGCAGCAGGCTTGCTACAAAGCTGCAGATCTATAGAACAATGGGAACCCCATCTTTACTGGATGAGAGTGATATTGGAGGGGGCTGAAGAAGACTGAGGAACTCCATGCTCATGTTTTCAATGCTCCTGGTCTCCAGCAGATTGAGTGCTTTGAATTATTTTCTTTGTAAGCTGCTGTATTCTGTTTGCTACCTCTTTGACCACCTAAAATACACCCTTTTGTAGTTTAGAAACTTACTTCTGGTTTATAATATAACCCAGTCTATCTGATTTCTAACTGGGGGTGGAGTGAGAGGCCATGCATACCTTCCTTCACATTGAGAAAGGAGGCAAACTTCATCTAAATGGGTTTGTAGCCCAGAAGGGGGATGAACATCTGGGTGCTGAGGCAAGTCCCTTAAGCCAAGTGTTCCCAGAGCGGATCTCAATGTCTGTATATGCAGCTGGGGATGGCCCTGCCGGTATGGGCTTTGCTAGAGGAGGCCTTAGTACCTGGCTCAGCAAGACAGGGTTTAAGGGGGGGCAAGGCTGGCAGAATAGGTGACTCAGTGGTATCTCAGCACCTCAGTTGGCACCCCAGGGGTCCCAACCCATCACAGCTGGAAAAGCACAATGGGTTATCCATGCTACACGGGTACAAAGAGAGTTTTTTCTAGCCACCCCCAGCAGGCACACATATTGCCTTTTGAGATCGCTAAGCTGTTAAAAGGCACACGGAACTTGTTAAGAAGTGGGTAACACTACAATGCTTCCAATACTTTAGAGTTGTATGGTTAAAAATCTAAAGAGAGTCTTGGGCACACTGCCCCCACCTTAGTCAGTGACTAACACTCCCACAGTAAACGAAAGGGGGAGGTGTTACAGTTTCTGCCCCAAAGCAACACCCTGACACCTTCTTTGTGTTTTGTCAAATCTGCGGTGAAAGTGTTAAAATGAGCAACATGTGCTGGGCAGGGCCGGCTCTATAGTTTTTGCCGCCACAAGCAAAAAAAAAAAAAAAAAAAAAAAAAGCCGCGATCCCGATCGGGAACTCTTACGCCGCCGCCTCATTTTTCGGTGGCAATTTGGCTGTAGGTCCTTCCCTCCGACACGGACTGAGGGACCCGCCGCCGAATTGCCGCCGAAGAGCCGAAGGTGCCGCCCCCTTCCAGGGGCCGCCCCAAGCACCTGCTTCCTGGGCTGGTGCCTGGAGCCGGCCCTGGTGCTGGGTCATCATCAGGGACTGCCAAAACATGAAATATATGGCACAATGCAGGCAAAACCATGGAGCAGGAGACATACAATTCTCCCCCAAGGAGTTGAGTCACAAATTTAAATAACACTTTTTTTTAACATAAGAACATAAGAACATAAGAAAGGCCGTACCGGGTCAGACCAAAGGTCCATCTAGCCCAGTATCTGTCTACCGACAGTGGCCAATACCAGGTGCCCCAGAGGGAGTGAACCTAACAGGCAATGATCAAGTGATCTCTCTCCTGCCATCCATCTCCATCCTCTGACGAACAGAGGCTAGGGACACCATTCTTACCCATCCTGGCTAATAGCCATTTATGGACTTAGCCACCATGAATTTATCCAGTCCCCTTTTAAACATTGTTATAGTCCTAGCCTTCACAACCTCCTCAGGTAAGGAGTTCCACAAGTTGACTGTGCGCTGCGTGAAGAAGAACTTCCTTTTATTTGTTTTAAACCTGCTGCCTATTAATTTCATTTGGTGACCCCTAGTTCTTGTATTATGGGAATAAGTAAATAACTTTTCCTTATCCACTTTCTCAACATCACTCATGATTTTATATACCTCTATCATGTCCCCCCTTAGTCTTCTCTTTTCCAAGCCGAAGAGTCCCAGCCTCTCTAATCTCTCCTCGTATGGGACCCTCTCTAAACCCCTAATCATTTTAGTTGCCCTTTTCTGAACCTTTTCTAGTGCTAGAATATCCTTTTTGAGGTGAGGAGACCACATCTGTACACAGTATTCGAGATGTGGGCGTACCATGGATTTATATAAGGGCAATAATATATTCTCTGTCTTATTCTCTATCCCCTTTTTAATGATTCCTAACATCCTGTTTGCTTTTTTGACCGCCTCTGCACACTGCGTGGACATCTTTAGAGAACTATCCACAATGACGCCAAGATCTTTTTCCTGACTCGTTGTAGCTAAATTAGCCCCCATCATGTTGTATGTATAGTTGGGGTTATTTTTTCCAATGTGCATTACTTTACATTTATCCACATTAAATTTCATTTGCCATTTTGTTGCCCAATCACTTAGTTTTGTGAGATCTTTTTGAAGTTCTTCACAATCTGCTTTGGTCTTAACTATCTTGAGTAGTTTAGTATCATCTGCAAACTTTGCCACCTCACTGTTTACCCCTTTCTCCAGATCATTTATGAATAAATTGAATAGGATTGGTCCTAGGACTGACCCTTGGGGAACACCACTAGTTACCTCTCTCCATTCTGAGAATTTACCATTAATTCCTACCCTTTGTTCCCTGTCCTTTAACCAGTTCTCAATCCATGAAAGGACCTTCCCTTTTATCCCATGACAGCTTAATTTACGTAGGAGCCTTTGGTGAGGGACCTTGTCAAAGGCTTTCTGGAAATCTAAGTACACTATGTCCACCGGATCCCCCTTGTCCACATGTTTGTTGACCCCTTCAAAGAACTCTAATAGATTAGTAAGACACGATTTCCCTTTACAGAAACCATGTTGACTCTTGCTCAAGAGTTTATGTTTTTCTATGTGTCTGACAATTTTATTCTTTACTATTGTTTCAACTAATTTGCCCGGTACCGACGTTAGACTTACCGGTCTGTAATTGCCGGGATCACCCCTAGAGCCCTTTTTAAATATTGGCGTTACATTAGCTAACTTCCAGTCATTGGGTACCGAAGCCGATTTAAAGGACAGGTTACAAACCTTAGTTAATAGTTCCGCAACTTCACATTTGAGTTCTTTCAGAACTCTTGGGTGAATGCCATCTGGTCCCGGTGACTTGTTAATGTTGAGTTTATCAATTAATTCCAAAACCTCCTCTAGTGACACTTCAATCTGTGACAGTTCCTCAGATTTGTCACCTACAAAAGCCAGCTCAGGTTGGGGAATCTCCCTAACATCCTCAGCCGTGAAGACTGAAGCAAAGAATCCATTTAGTTTCTCCGCAATGACTTTATCATCTTTAAGCGCTCCTTTTGTATTTTGATCATCAAGGGGCCCCACTGGTTGTTTAGCAGGCTTCCTGCTTCTGATGTACTTAAAAAACATTTTGTTATTACCTTTGGAGTTTTTGGCTAGCCGTTCTTCAAACTCCTCTTTGGCTTTTCTTATTACACTCTTGCACTTAAGTTGGCAGTGTTTGTGCTCCTTCCTATTTGCCTCACTAGGATAACGAGCAGCATCAGCATGGAAGGATGTCCTCATGAATGGTGGCCAAAGCATGAAGGGAGATATGAATGTTTAGCATACTTGGCATTGTAAATAAGAAGCAGGAAGCATTATTTCCAAAAAGGTAAATAAACTTGTTTGTCTTAGTGATTGGCTGAAGAAGAAGTAGGACTGAGTGGACTTGTAGGCTCTAAAGTTTTACATTGTTTTGTTTTTGATTGCAGTTATGTAACAAAAATATATTTATAAGTTGTACTTTCATGATAGAGAGATTGCATTACAATACTTGCATGAGGTGAATTGAAAAATACTGTTTCTTTTGTTTATCATTTTACAGTGCAAATATTTTAATCAAAAATTAATAATAAAAAGTGAGCACTGTACACTTTATATTCTGTGTTGCAAATGTAGGAAAACATTCAGAAATATGTAATAAATTCTATTGTTTAAAGATGCAATTAAAAATCTGATTAATCACAGTTAATTTCTTTTACTTATTCACATGAGTTAACTGTGATTAATAAACAACCCTAATCAGTACACTATTCATTATAATCACCTAATATCTATCTTTCCATACTTAATGAATCGATTCTCTTTTTTTTCACCTATAACAGTGTGTTCTTTGAAATGGAAAAGGGAATTATGCTCATGAGCAGTCACTGGTGCATACACCTCTCCACATGGAGGGAGAAATGAACTGAGTAATAAACTTACTCCGGTCAGGCTTCTGACCAGGGCAAGACTATACAGCTCCGGGATCATAGGCTGGGAAGCTGTGAGGGAAAGTGTCTGGAGCCTCTGTATTGTTGGTTCATGAGTGGCTAGTGAAAGCATTCATGTAACTGCAGCTGGCTATGTCCCTGTATGTGTATGGCTGTGTAAGTGTATGACCTGGAGAGGATTGCAGCTTTCATAGACTCAGCTTGTGAGAGCGGGTCCATATTGGTATGCCAGAGGGCTCAGTGGGACCCCAGTTCCAGGTTGTACCCTGGGGAAGTCCGTCACACCCACCCAAGGAACAGGCCCTACTAGACTGTGAGTCTATTTCCTTCTTGTCTTGCTCTAAGTTACTGACAGACGGTGGTTACAGCAGGGAAGTCAGGACTCCTGGAGTCTGTCTGTCATTCTCTGTATGACCTTGCCTAAATACTCAGTTCACCTATCTGTATTATGCAGATATGTTCATAGTGACTTTCCTTTGCTAGGTATTTTGAAACTCCTTCAGTGAAAGGTACTGCAAAGAAAGATGACAGTTACTGATGAGAAATACTGATCTCTGATCCCTTAGCAAAAGCCCCATGTACCTGGAGAAAGCGTTAATATCTCCCCTTGGTCATCTCTCTCCAGAACTGTCTGACTACTATCAACCCAGCCATCCTGGGCATTTACAAGGTATCAGATCCTATGGAGACCTAGGCATTATCTCAAGTTTTCTTCCTAATTAACTATAATTTTTAAATATACACAAATACACAGAGCAGCCAATTCCTCTCTAACTCAGTGTAGCGCCCAAGAGTTCTCATCTCCCTTTGGGAAAGTCCCTTAATTACTGTTTACTCCTAAAGCTGCATAAATAGAACAAAAGCCCAGACACTTTTGTCTCCAGCCTGTTTGCATCCAGATGTTTGCTTATCCATTCGAGGCTGAGCAAACTCCCCTGGGATTACACAGAGCTTGAATATAAACTGTACACACCCCTGTGTCATCTCTCAGCATGGGACGTTGCTGAAGATGCTGTTGTGAGAGAGATTTGGGACACAGATACCTGAGAGGTTTTCCCAGGAAAGGCACTTCCATCTCAGGATTCACAGGTACCCATCTCTTGCGGAGGAGCTCACCTGCTCGACAAACACAGTACACTATGGGTGTGACGGGATAGACAGTAAGTTTGTGGTCCACTCCACTCTGTCCAGCCATTAAACATCCCAGGGCCCTAGCCACAGGGGATGAGTTTGCTCTGGTATAACTATCTAAAGTGTCCCTCTTTTCTGTGCGTCCCCGCCCACCCTAGCTGATGGCCTCAAGCCCGAACGTGGTTGTATTTCAGTGGCACAGCGGTTGCTTCAGGATGAAAGGTTTTAGGAGTTGTACAATACAAGGCCACACTGAGTTCAAACTCCCCTTGGAGTAAGAACTGAGTAAAGACCTTAGCAGCCAGCTGTGTGTTAATGCACAGACACTGTCACCTCCTCCTCTTGCAATTCAGGGCTCTGGCTGTTAACTCTGGGGGGAGGAGGCTGTTACCTGACTTTTATCTGCTAGAAAGCAGCGATATGCTAGGGCTCCTCACTGCAATTATAAGAACTGTAAAAAATATAAGATTTTTTCATCATGGGCAAGACATCTTGTCTCCTAGCTTCATTTGAGAAGTTGGCTGAACTGTTGTGCCTGAAACTTTCAAAAAACAGTTCAGCCCAAAGCAGACACCCAGCATGGGAATTCTAAAGTTTGGCAAAGTTATTATAAGCATCTGAAAATGAGGCCTTCTAATTGACAATGTCAGACAGTGTTAACTAAAGGTGGTGCCATCAGCACCACCTGTAATGGCCAGTCTATTTGTAAATCCCATTCAGCTAAGTTTTTTGCTTTAATGACAGTGGCAAGGAGTTCCAAAGCCCAAATATGGTTTATGTAAACAATTTTCTTTTATCAATATTAAATGTAATTGAAGGTTCCCTTGTTCAAGTGTTGTGAGACACACTAAATATAAATGTCTACCTCCTTTTCACATTATAGAACCATTGAGTCAGAGGCTGAGAAGGGACAATTCAACCCCTGCAAGATGCAGGAGTTATTGCATCTAAATCATCTAGATGGATTACTATCCAGCCTCCTTTGGAAAACCTCCAGTGAAGGACCAAGGCATCTGTTCCATTGTCCTCCTGTTCTTACAGTTAGGAAGTTTATCTGAGATTTTATCTAAATCCGTTCTGCTGAAGTTTCAACCCATTGCCTCTTGTCCTGCATTATGTGGCAGGAGAGAACAACTTTTCTCCACCTGTTTTATGGCAACCCTTCAAATATTTGAAGACTGATCTCATGTCCCCACTCAGTGTCCTTGTTTCCAAATTGTACATGCCTAGTTCCTTCAGCCTTTGTTTGTATGACTTGTATTCCATCCCATGGATCATTTTGTCTCTAGTTTCTGTATCCTTTCCAGGTTCTCCCATGAGTTGCATGCTCTGATGCTGTTAATGCAACCTAAAAATCCACACCCCTTAGAGATGTAGCGATATCAACTTAACCCTGGTGTAGACAGCATGAGGTTGAGAGAATTCTTCCATCAACCTACCTACCCCTTCTTGGGGAGGTGGATTACCTACACTGACGGGAGAACCCCTGCCGTTGGTGAAAGCAGTGTCTACACTGAAGCGCTAGGGCAGCTCTGCTGTAGTGTTTTAAGTGAAGACAAGCCCTCAAGCAGATCTTCCAGAAAAGCATCCAGTCTCGATTTGCAAACACGAGAAGATGGAGAACCACTTCCCTTCGGAGTTTGTTCCATGGTTAATCACCCTCACTGCTAAACATTTGGCCTTTATTTCCAGCTGGAATTTCTCTGGCTTCAGCTTCCAGCCATTCGGTCTTGCTCGTCCTTTCTCCACTAGATTACACAGCACATTATTATCCACAGATTCCTCCCCATGAAAGTTTCTCCTTCTTCATTTTTTTGATAAATGAAATAGATGAAGCTTTTTATATCTCTTACTGCCTGACACTTTCATCAGTCTCAAATCATTTTTATGGCTCCTTTCTGAAATGTGGAGCCCAGAACTGAATGCAGTTGGTTACACCAGTGCCACTCTCCTGTTTATGCATCCAAGGTCGCATCAGCCCTTTTGTCCACAGCATCAAACTGGGAGCTCATGATGAGTTGCTTGTCCACAGTAACTCATAAGTCCTTTTAAGGGTCCTTGCGTTCAATAATACAGTGATCTAGTCTGTGGGTCGGGCCAGTATTCCCTGTTCCTAGATGATAATGTTGCATTTGAGTATATTTAAACATTTTGTTTGGCTGGGCCCAGATCCCGATCAATCGGTGTGCCTGCCCTGGTCTCCTTATTGTAACCACTGTGCCAATCTTTGGGTCGGTCGCAATTTTTATCTGCAGTGATTTTCTATTTGCTTCCAGATCATTTATGAAAAAATTGGATAGCATCCGGCGTAGAACTGATCCCTGCGGAAGCCCACTAGAAACAGCACCATTCACTAACAATGGCCCATTGACAACTGCTTTCTGAGATCTGTCTGTTAGTCCGTTTTTAGTCTATTTTTATGTGGTTTGTGCATCTTCACAGTTCTCCTGATTAGCCAAACCTGTACTCTCATTCAAGGATGAAATTGGGTTTATTTGATAAGATCTGTTTTGCATAAACCATGTTGTTTACTGGCATTAATTATATTCCTAGACTTTTTTAAAACTAATCCCACACCAGTTTTTTCCAATTTCCCAATCTTGTCAAATATTTTATTATGAACTTTCCATTTATTTTTAAATACTTTACATTTAACAGAGGCCTGCCCTGTATTTGCCTCCTTTTTGAGATGGGAGGAGTCTCTACTTTTGCCTGATTACATATTTCTGTTTCCGAAGGAGATGTGTGGTTGACCAGTCACTTCGTAACTCTGGTATTTGTAAATCTAATGTTCTACTGTAGAAGCTGCTTAACATCTTCCTTGACTGCTGATGGACTGGAAAGTATTTCATCACCTCATGTGATATGAGTACCTCATACTGCCTCTTTCCTAATGCAGAACAAACCTATTTCTTGAAGACATCTACCTTTGCTGCAACATTAACAAGCTTCCTTTGTCCCTCTAGGAATTGGCCCAAACCTTTTCTAGGATTTCTTTCATTCTTAATAGACTCACTAACTTTCTTTTTGTGATCCTTAGGCCTGCGAAGAGTAGATTTTTCCCAGATGTCTTCAACTTTCCTTATCAGTTTTCATATCTTCTGATTTGTATTACTTGTTATATGGTTCTCCTTTTTTTCTCTTTCTTATACATCCTTTCCCCCATCTAATGGCTGCCTTCAGTTGGCCACACAATTGGGTTTTTAGCAAAAGTGGTCCACTTTCTTGACTCTGGAATTGTGTTTTTTAGCTATCAAATAAGCTCTTCTTAAATAACTACTAATTTTCATTCTCATTTTTCAGTCTAAATTTTTCCTCCCAATCATTTTGCTGATAATTTGCCTCAGCTTTGGAGAATTAGCCCTTTTGAAGCACCGTCTATAGATATTACTGGTTGGGAACTGGTCTCTGTTTCTCCATCTGAATGTAATTAGTTCCATTCTGTTATTTTGTTCTACTCTGTCATATGCCCCCTTCATTGTCTCTTCTCTAAAGTAAATAGGCCGAGATTCTTCAGTCGGTCTGTATATGGCAGCCTCCTGCATTCAAATAGCCTGTCTTGGAAGTCCCCTTTCCATCTGCTATATCGTTTTAGAGACTGGGTGACCAAAATAGTGCATATCCAGAGCAGTCCAATTCCTCAGGCAACCAAACATTGCCTTCGTTTTTGCCACTGTTGTGAATGAGCATGTGTTTCCGTGGAGCTGCTATCAATGACGCCCAGCACTTTTCCCTGAGGTGTGTTCTAGTTGGAATGTTTCCTCTTGGCACATGTCTTGGAAAAGCTTTTGTTTTTTCCCCACTGTCAGATTTTAAACCTCTGGGTGAATAGGGAACTCCACACAGCATGGACTCTCTAGTCTGGATTTCATTGTATTAAGGAATAATAAGGGATAACCAGTATCCACACTCGTGTTTCCTGCTGGTGTCTATTAAGGTTTTCCACACCATGATGTGTAGGAATGATTTATGCATGAAGCACCATAAAATGTGGAATTAGCATTAGTAGTGTCAGTTGTTTGTGATTTGTATATATGAATAATGAAAATGTCATTTTGAGTGTGTGAAGAGCGACAAATCTGCTTCATTCATGAGAACAGCCCCTAGTAGTGCACATAGTGTCTCATATTAACATTGTCTCTCCATCCAGGCATTTATAATGCGACCATCACCCCAGACTCCATGCAAACAGAGGAAGTCAGGGGGATGTACGGTACCTTCAAGACACACGTTCTGCCTCAAAGTTGGACACCTTCTTCCCTACTCCATGTCAGATTCCAACAAAACCGACTTCACCAACCCCTCCACCTTCATCCTGCTGGGCATTCCTGGCCTGGAGGCGGCCCATGTCTGGATCTCCATCCCCTTCTGCACCATATACATCATAGCCATCTTGGGGAACTTCACCATCCTGTTCATTGTGAAGAGGGAGCCGAGCCTCCATGGGCCCATGTTCTATTTCCTCTGCATGTTGGCTGTCACCGACCTGGTCCTATCCACGTCCATCCTGCCCAAAATGCTGAGCATCTTCTGGTTAAATTCCAGGGAAATCGATTTCAGTGCTTGTCTCACCCAGATGTACTTTACTCACTCCTTCTCGGGGATGGAGTCTGGGATCTTCGTGGCCATGGCTTTTGATCGCTACGTGGCCATCTGCCATCCCCTGAGACATTCCACCATCTTGACAAAACCCGTAGTGGCCAAGATCGGCCTCACTGTGTTGTTGCGTGGTGGCATTCTCATGCTGCCTCATCCCTTCCTGGCAAGTCAGTGGCCATATTGCAGAACCAACATCATCAACCACTCGTATTGCGAGCACATGGCTGTGGTGAAACTGGGCTGCACCGACTTCCGCATCAGTAGTTACTATGGCCTCTTTGTGGTATTCTTCGTGGCTAGTCTGGATTTGTTTTTTATAGCTGTGTCCTATATTCAGATCCTCAGGGCCATATTCAGACTCCCAACAAAGGACGCCCGGCTTAAGACTTTTGGGACCTGCAGCGCCCACCTTGGTGTCATTTCAGCCTCTTACATCCCATCTCTCTTCTCCTTCCTCACACACCGGTTTGGCCAGAATGTGGCCCTGCATTTCCATGTTCTCATGGCCAACGTGTATCTCCTGGTGCCTCCCATGCTGAACCCCATCATCTATGGGGTGAGGACCAAACAGATCTGGGACAGGCTGCTCCGGCTATTTACTCATTAAGGGGCCTAAAGTTTTCTCCTGGTGCTCTGGCTCTCAGACCAAGCTCCACGCGGAGCTGGCTGGTGACATGGTGCTGAGCCCTCTTTCCGGAATCACTTATTGGATAGTCTGAGAGACGTTGAAACCTTTCCTGACCTTACTTTGCAGTATCAGCATGGGAAACTGGGGACTCAGTCTGTGTGAAACTCACTGGGTTGCCACCTTTCTATCTGCTTATATCTGTACCCCCAAAGCCGAATCCCTTGACCCACCTCTTCTGCCAAGGCTCCACCCCGCTCTGCCTCTTTCACCCAATGCCCTGCTCCTGTCGCTTGCTCCTCTCTTCCCCTCTCCCGTAACTATCTTGATAATTTCCACCTCCCTTCCTCTACCCCCAGCTGCAAGGGAACTATTTCAAATTTTGATAGGAATTGCAACATTAAGTATGATTCCAGGGGCTATCGAGGCTCTTGAAAATTCTAGTTTTTTCGGCTGATAACTTAGCAATTAGCTGAAGGGGCACTGTATTTAATTCATATATAAAATAAAAAAATTAAATAAATATTGGACCCACTCACCTCTAATACTAATATGTTCTGACATCTTGTGGCAAGTCACTTAAGGGATCCTGGTTAGGTTAAAATTTAAATGTATATTCAAACTTTGTTAATAAGTCTGTGGAGAGAGAGATGGTGTCAGGACTCATGGTTTTTTTCTCAGTTCTGGCAGGCAAGTGGGGTCTACTAGGTTACAGTAGGGAGCAGATACATCTGGGGTCTATATAAGAACCTCAGAATGGCCATACTGGGTAAGACCAATGGTCCATCTAGCCCAGTATCCTATCTTCTGACAATGGACAATGCCACAAGTTTCAGAGGGAATGAACAGAACAGGGCAATCATGAAGTGATTCATGCCCTGTTTCCCACTTACAGCTTCTAGCAAAGAGAAGGGACACCATCCCTGGCCATCCTGGCTAATAGCCATTGATGGACCTATCCTTCATGAATTGATCTAGTTCCTATTGGAACCCTGCTGTTATTTTGGCCTGCACAAAATCTCCTGGCAAATAGTTCGCCATGTTGACTGTGAAGAAATACTTCCTTTTGTTTCTTTTAAATCTGCTGCCTATTACATTAATTGGGTGACCCCTAGTTCTTGTGTTATGTGAAGGAGTAAATAATACTTCCATATTCAATTTTTACACACCATTCATGATTCTATAGACACCTCACACATCCCCCATTAGACATCTCTTTTCCAAGCTGAAAACTCTAAGTCTTTTTAATCTTTCCTCATATGGACGGTGTCCCATGCCCATAACCATTTCTGTTTCCTTTCACTGTACCATTTCCAAATCCAAAGTATATTTTTTGTGATCGTGTGACCACATCTGCATACAGTATTCAATATGTGGGCATGATTTATATACAGCCAATATGATATTTTCTGTCTTATTATCTATTCCGTTCCTCATGATTCCCAACAGTCTGTTCACTTTTTTGACTGGCGCTGCACATTGAATGGATGTTTTCAAGGACTATTCACAATAACTCCTGAGGCCCATCTCCCTGCTCCTCCTCTTCCACCAAGGCGGAAGGATAAGTCCCTGCGTTAGCTGGGAAGGTGGGATGCTGGGCAGAGGCTGGGGTGGGTTCGGTGGCTCATAGGGAGGGAGATAAACAGCACAGCTACCATTAGCCGGCTATTTACACACGTACACGGCACCTTAATTGGAATTACAGGGCACCCATTGCCCAGGGGCTGAAGCTGAACAGTGGAGCTGAGTCTAACGTGAGCTCTGCATTACGCTTTCTGTAGCAGCACACTAGAAATAATAGATAATTATCTCCATTAAATACCTGGAGAGGCTATGCCCCATATCACCCTTCATATCTGTGACCTACAGCCCCCAACTAAAACCTCTCCAGCACATCATCAAGGATCTACAACCTATCCTGAAGGACGATCCCTCACTCTCACAGACCTGGGGAGACAGGCCAGTACTCGCTTACCGACATTCACCCAACCTGAAGCAAAGACTCACCAGCAACTACACCCCACACCACAAAAACACTAACCCATCAACCAAACCCTGCAACAAGCCCCAGTGCCAACTCTCTCCGCATATCTATTCAAGGGACACCATCATAGAACCTAACCACATTAGCCGCACCATCAGGGGCTTGTTCATCTGCACATCTACCAATGTGATATATACCATCATGTGCCAGCAATGCCCCTCTGCCATGTACATTGGCCAAACCGGACAGTCTCTATGCAAAAGAATAAATGGACACAAATCTGACATCAGGAATTATAACATTCAAAAACCAGTAGGAGCGCACTTCAACCTCCCTGGTCAATTACAGACTTAAAGTGGCAATTCTTCAACAACAACAAAACTTCAAAAACAGACCCCAATGTGAAAGTGCAGAACTGGAATTAATGTGCAAACTGGACACCATCAAATTAGGCTTGAGTGAAGACTGGGAGTGGATGGGTCTTTACAAAAAATAATTTCCCCATACTAATTTCCCTCTACTGTTACTCACACCTTCTTATCAACTGTTTGAAACAGGCCACCCTGATTACCACTACAAAAGTGATTTTACCTCCTTTGGTATTCTACTGTTAATTGAATTGTCTCTTTAGACTGACCCCGCACTTGGTAAGGCAACTCCCATCTTTTCATGTACTATGTATATATACCTGCTACTGTATTTTCCATGCCATGCAACTGATGAAGTGGGTTCTAGCCCACAAAAGCTTATGCCCAAATACATTTGTTAGTCTCTAAGGTGCCACAAGGACTCCTCGTTGTTTTTGCTTCAAATCTGTGGCAGAGCTGGGACTCTTTGCTCCCAGCTAACTGGTCTCTGCTGATGCTAGTTAAATGGCTTGGGCCAAATCCTCAGTTGGTGTAAGTGGCTGCAGCCCTACTGAAGTCAGGAGAGATCCCCTCACTAGCGAAACCAGTGGAGAGAGAGCTCCATGCCTCTGTGCTGCTGCATGGATCATACAAGCCAGGTGTGAGAACGACTAAACCCTTCCAGTTGCATTAGTTTTCCTATACCTCCTGGGAGTAGTGAACAATAGTTTGTGAAGAACTTGTCAGTGGTATCCATGTATCAACGTGCTTTAGTGGGACACCACTGTGATTGCCAAATTCTGGACAAATTGCTGAGAAATAGGGCAGGCTCACCCCAGGCTTGTGGTTATTCTATCATTAGATTATACCAAGCCAGTAACAAACATAAACTTTCAGAGAGGTAGCCGTGTTAGTCTGTATCAGCAAAAACAACGAGGAGTCCTTGTGGCACCTTAGAGACTAACAAATTTATTTGGGCATAAACTTTAGTGGGCTAGAACCCACTTCATCAGATGCATGTAGTGGAAAATACAGGAGCAGGTATAGATACAGGAAAGGATGGGAGTTGTCTTACGAAGTGTGAGGTCAGTCTAACAAGACAATTCAATTAACAGCAGGATACCAAGGGAGGAGAAATAACATTTGAAGTGGTAATGAGAGTGGCCCATTTCAGACAGTTGACAAGAAGGTGTGAGTAACAGTAGGGGGGAATTAGTATTGGGGAAATTAGGTTTAGGTTTTGTAATGATCCAACCACTCCCAGTCTTTATTCAGGCCTAATCTGATGGTTTCCAGTTTGCAAATTAATTCCAGTTCTGCAGTTTCATGTTGGAGTCTGTTTTTGAAGTTTTTTGTTGAAGAACTTCTGCTCACCACACTGGTTAACTGAAAGCAAAAATTGCAGTCTCCTGAGGCATTACTGCCTGTGGATCACCACACAGACACTGGACTCCATTATGAGGGTCAGGGAAAACCAGTTTCATTCCTTCTGATCTCAAGAGCTCAGCCACATAGGCAGGTTAATATATAATTCAGATCTTACCCAAGGATCACGCTGCTGCCAACCTGTTTGTAACTAAAAACTAAAGGTGTAATAATAAAAGAAAAGAAAAAGAGTTATAAATGGTTAATAGATCAGATACATCTAAGTGATTTTTCAGTGTTCATAGATCAGGATCATAGCAGTGATGGAATAAACTGCTAGCTTGCAAAAGTCTCTCTGGAGTCACCCAAACATTTTTGGGGTCATTAATCCTTGTTCTGAACTTCCTTGTTAGAAATTCAGACCAGAGAAATGAAGGAGGAAATTAAGACAAAGCGGGGATGTCTCAGGGGTCGGTTTATATCCTCTGTTATTTGCGTGGAATTTTACTGTCCCAAAGAAAGACCACTGTCTGTTTGTGGAAAGTTACTGGCCCAAGAGGGAGTCCAGGGTCACATGAGCATGTCACATGTCCTTACATGTTTCGATGCCTCACAGGGGCAGTTGTTGCCCGTATTTTTGATGAGTGTGTTTCTTCTATGGCCAATTGTGAGAGGTCAGTGTCCTTGAAGTGCCATCAACACGTAGCTGTCTGGCCTTAGTGTAAATTCTACCTGAGGGGGTTACCCAAAAATAAAATACTTGTATATAATTCTAAGTGTTCATAGATCAAGATCATAGCAGTGATGGAATAAACTGCTAGCTTGCAAAAGTCTCTCTGGAGTCATCCAAACAGCTTGGGGGTCATCAGTTCTTCTGATGTCTCTTCCAACCCTAATCTTCTATGATTCTACGAGAGCTTCCTTGATAGAAATCCAGACCAGAGAAATGAAGCGGGAAATGAAGACAAGGTGGGGATGTCTCAGGGGCTGTTTCATATCCTCTGTCCTGTGTGTGACAGTGTACCCCATAAAGCTTTATGGGGGGGGGGGGCTCATAAATTTATGTATAATGTAACTGGAATAGGGTTTTGCTACATAGGCCGTGTAACATATCTATGTAAAGGTTATGATCTACTGGTTATGTTCATCCTAGTTGTATGCAGGCACCATTTGTGTGTTCAAAGTTATGAACATTGGCTATATAATTGCTTGATTTCTAAGTGGCCTCAGTTAGAACATTTGATCACTTCTTGGGAAAGGAATGTGCAAATTAAATGTTCAATCAAGGAGCACTTAACAGACAAAAGAGCTTGGAAGACTCCAATCCACATAAGAAGTCTACCTGAGGACGTTCAAGGTAGCATGTGGGTAATGGCTGCTACCTGCAAGTCCTGAGTCATGCATGGGCATGTGACCTGCCCATGTGATTCCGAATCTCCATTTTGTGACTGGATTCTACAGAGGGTGAGGAGGGGGTCTCCACCCACAAGAGACAGTCTATTTAAACCCGTGGGAGACCCCTCCATTTTGTCTTCAGCTGGCTAAAGAAGAAGCCTCTCCACCCCCCCAGGATACTTGAAGGAAACTGAAACAAAGGACAGTAACTACAGGGGGTGTGAGTGATTGCTGGACCCAGGCTAAAAGAAGATTAGCCTGTAAAAGGGAACATTTTGGAACTGGTGAGGATCTTATCTATATTTAGTGCAATTAGACATAGATTTGCGCATTTTATTTTATTTTGCTGGGTAACTTACTTTGTTCTGTCTGTTACTACTGGGAATCACTTGAATCTTTCTTTCTGTATTTAATAAAATCACTTTCTACTTATTAATTAACTCAGAGTATGTACTCTGAGAACTTCATATTCATCACTTTAATATAATTGCAACAAATCTTGTACAAAATCTGTCATGTGAGGTGTCAATGGAAAAGTTATGGTTTGCTGAATATGATTACCCTATTTGTATGGATATCTCATTTTTGTATCTGAAGTTACAAGAATATTGACTATACACCTGTATTTCAAATGTGTTTTCTCCTGTGGTAACTTCCACAAGTGAGTTTACATCCAGTTTAGCCAGCACATTGTGAATGGACTATTCAAGTTAATGGCCCATCAGTGAACACAATGGGCCATGGAAGACTCTTAACCCCACCTGATGGACTTTTCTGGTGATGTTCTAGCCAGAATATGTTTAACGGCCCCTGCTATGACTCACTAAAGAATGCAAGGGCATATGACAAGCTCATGTGACACTCGACTCCATCTTCTGCCTGTACTTTTTCCAGTATATGTCCTGGGGCTTTGTCTGGGACAATGAAGTTCCCTCCACATGGCATAAGCTGTAATAGTGAGAAGTAACATCACCAGTTGGCCTCACTTCTCTCTCCTCCCCTCCCTCCCCCCCCGCCACAACTGAACACCTCAAAACATGGCTAGAGGAAAAAGATTTTGACTAGGGAGGTGGTCCCAGGCTGGAAAGGACAATTCTTGACCTGGGTGTATGTCTCTGTAGGAGAGAGAACAGCCACAACACAGACAAAGGGGAAGTTTTTTCTCAATTTTAAAAGTTTCTAACCTTCCCATTGGCTCTTTTGGCCAGGTGCCCACACACTTCCTCTTACCTAAGCATTTCAGTGAGACTTCTTAACCTTTACAGATAAGGCAAGTAGAGAACAGCTTCTAAGAAGGATTTTATAGCTAACTAACTGGCTGGGTGTCCATAAAAGGGTGCTACCCTCCCCTCCTGCCCCCCCGCTATTTACCACAATATGGAAGATTGGTGAACTTTGTACCATCAGAGTGAGACACTGCTTGTCTCAAATCCTGTCTAGTTTATAGAATTCAGATTGCAATTTTGCTTTATTTCTTTCGCCATGTCTACACTGCCACTTTCACCCCGACCGATAAAAGTTTTAGCGCTGAAAAGTGGCAGTGTACACAGTGATTTAAAACCTACCCCCCTTACAGAGGTAGTTTTATTTGATCACTTCAAGAGCTCTCTCCAGGCAATAAAGCACGACTACACGGCTCACGTTACAGCACTGTGGCTATAATATACTTTTGGTAATATACTTTTGTGACGGTACCTCCCATAAGGCATTGTGGGAATATGACATAACTGGAATATGTTTTGTGCTGCCTGTGCCAGGTACATATCTCTGTAAAGTTTATGGTCTACTATATCTATTCATCCCTTTTGTACACATATATCATTTTGTACTTGAGGTTAAGAATATGGATTGTATACTTGCTTGCCTAAGGTTTGTGAGGCATTTGGTCAGCCTCTTTAGGAAGGAATTCACTGGGTTAAGTGCCCGGTCGGGGAACAATGCATCTTGGAATGTTCCAATCCACACAAGAAGTCTTCCTGGAGACATGCAAGATACCATGTGGGTAATGGCTGCTACCTGCAAATACTGAGTCATGCATGGGCATGTGACCTGCCCATGTGATTCCGAATCTCCATTTTGTAACTGGATTCTACAGAGGGTGAGGAGGGGGTCTCCACCCACAAGAGACAGTCTATTTAAACCTGTGGGAGACCCCTCCATTTTGTCTTCAGCTGGCTAAAGGAGAAGCCTCTTCACCCCCCCAGGATATTTGAAGGAAACTGGAACAAGGACAGTAACTACAGGGGGTGTGAGTAATTGCTGGACCCAGGCTAAAAGAGGATTAGCCTGTAAAAGGGAACATTTTGGAACTGGTGAGGATCTTATCTATATTTAGTGCAAGTAGACATAGATTTGCGTATTTTATTTTATTTTGCTGGGTAACTTACTTTGTTCTGTCTGTTACTACTTGGAATCACTTAAATCCTACTATCTGTATTTAATAAAATCACTTTCTACTTATTAATTAACTCAGAGTATGTATTAATACCTGGGGGAGCAAACAGCTGTGCATACCTCTCTATCAGTGTTATAGAGGGCGAACAATTTATGAGTTTACCCTGTATAAGCTTTATACAGGGTAAAACGGATTTATTTGGGTTTAGACCCCATTGGGAATTGGCCATCTGAGTGCTAAGGGCAAGCAGGCTTCTGTGAGCTGTTTTCAGGTAAACCTGCAGGTTTGGGACAGATGATTCAGACCCTGGGTCTGTGTGTGGAGCAGACGGGTGTGTCTGGCTTCAGCAACACCGGGTGCTGGAGCTACTGAGCTGGAAGGGAGAACAGAAACAGAAGTAGCCTTTGCCCATCAGCTGGCAGCTCCCAAGTGGGTTTCTGTGATCCAACCCATCACAACTTTGATCTGTAAAAAGCAACAAAGAGTCCTGTGGCACCTTATAGACCAGGGGTTGGCAACCTTTTAGAGGTGCTGTGCCGAGTCTTCATTTATTCATTCTAATTTAAGGTTTTGCGTGCCAGTAATACATTTTAACGTTTTTAGAAGGTCTCTTTCTATAAGTCTATAATATATAACTAAACTATTGTTATATGTAGAGTAAATAAGGTTTTTAAAATGTTTAAGAAGCTTCATTTAAAATTAAATTAAAATGCAGAGCCCCCCGGACCGGTGGCCAGGACCCGGGCAGTGTGAGTGCCACTGAAAATCAGCTTGCGTGGCGGCTTTTGGAACACGTGCCATGGGTTACCTACCCCTGTTATAGACTAACAGATGTATTGGAGCATAAGCTTTCATGGTTGAATACGAAAGCTTATGCTCCAATACATCTGTTAGTCTATAAGGTGCCACAGGATGTTTTGTTGCTTTTTACAGATCCAGACTAACAAGGCAACCCCTCTGATACTTGATACTTTGATCTGTTCACTTACTACATATAATCACTTACATTTTATCTTTCTGTAGTTAATAAACCTTTTTAACTTTTAAACCTAAAACAGTGCGTTGTTTGAAGTGTAAAGGGAAATCTGCTGAGGAACAGGAGCTAGTATATTTTCCTCGCCACATGGAGGGAGAGGCAGACTCAGTAATAAACTTACTCTGGTCAGGCTTCTGACCAGGGCAAGACAACACAGCTCTGGCGTCCTAGCTTGGGGAGCAGGGTGGGGGGAACTGGCTGGAGCCTCTCTATTGTTGGTTCATGAGTGGCTGCCAAAAGCATCCATATAACTCAGCTGGGTGTGTCCCTGTCTGTCAATGTTTGTGTGAGTTCAGGACCTGGAGGGGTTTGCAGCTTGTCACATTATCACAGTCTGAGAGGGGTTCCAGACTGGCACGTCAGAGGGCTCAGCTGTACCCCAGTTCCAAGTTGCACACTGAAGAAATCCATCACAGTGATGCAGCAAGCTCGGTGAAAGGCACAGCTGGTTGTTCTAAGTGAGATTTGCACTTCATACGTTGATATAGAGATTTTAAGTGAGACATTAAGTCTGTTGGCTTGTGATTTTCCTGGTCTAGAGGGAGGTTTTGTCTCTGGATTTGTAACTTTAAGGTTTTGCCTAGAGGGGAGATCCTCTATGTTCTTGAGTCTTTTGTTATTCCGTAAAGTACTTACCATCCTGATTTTACAGAGGTAATTCTTTTACCTTTTCTTTCATTAAAATTCTTCTTTTAAGAACCTGATTGATTTTTCATTGTTTTAAGATCTAAGGGTTTGGGTCTGTGTTCACCTGTACCAATTGGTGAGGGTATTATTCTCAAGCCTGCCCAGGAAAAGGGGTGTAGGGACTTGGGGGGGATATTTGGGGAAGGCAGGGCTCCAAGTGGCCCTCCCTAAATGTTTGTTTAAATCACTTGGTGGTGGCAGCATTACTTAATTCCTTGTCTGTTACTTGTAAATCACATGGGCAGCGTTACTTAATCCAAGGAATAGGGGAGTTTTTAACCTGAGCTGGTAGAAATAAGCTTAGGGGGTCTTCATGTGGGTCCCCACGTCTGTACCCTAGAGTTCAGAGTGGGGAGGGAACCCTGACACAAGCTTTGAAGGAATGTTTGATCTTGCTACACAGGAGCATTTCTTAAACATATGTAAAACTGTGTCTATGGGACAAACATGTGAAAATTGTGGATGAGATGCCCTGTCTAGCTGATGATTTTGAGCAGACACAAGCATTGATTCTGAATAAACCACAGACAGAGGGGTTTACACTTGGTCGAAAACAGGGTTATATTTTATCCCATTCCTCTAATCCATGACCCAAATCTCCTGTAAAAATGGAAGAGCCCAGAAAGGGATGTCACTGTGATTCCACTGATCACCTGAGGAATAAATGCCTTGTGCTGGGAGGAAGCAGGCAGCAGGTAACCCATGTGACCCTGCACAGAAGCCCCTGGGGTTACTTTCACTTATCATACAGGGTTTGTAAAATTAGCCTCTGCACAACTAAACATGAAGCACATAAAGGCTATCAGCATTAAATGAAGGGAACGCCTTGGGTGGGAAGATACGGAGAAATTTCTGTGCTTAGGCGGATTATGATGTCAGAAGGTGACATACTGCCAGGAGAGAGGCCAAAGCTATTATCACAAGGAGCTTACCAACTCCATGTGCTTTTGGAAAAAGTGCAGCAAGGTTTTGGAAGCTGAATTATGAGTGGGGTAGTAGACGATAAGCCTGTTGATATGCTAATTGGTAATGATTTCTTCCGAGAAGCTCAGGCTGTTAAAGTGTCCACCTGCAGGAAGAAGGAGCGTTCTGCTGGGACCCCAGAGAGAAAGTGGAAAGTCCCAGCAACTGTTGAAGGAATGAGTCTCCTTGATTCCTCTGAAGCAGGGAATAGCTGCATGCTTCCAGGGGTGAGGATGGTTGAGACCAGCACCTGCCCTGCTCCTAAAGGCAGCATCTCCTCAGGGAGGGAGGAGAGTCTATTGCCTGTCTGGGAGAAACATGTCCAGGTTGCAGCTAAACCCAGTGCTAGGGAGCACAGGAAGATGTTTCCCAGAGGGGAGCCCACAGATGGGTGATGGAATTATAGAAACCACTGAAGAGTTGGGTGAGAGTTACTTTAACAATGCAGCAGGAGGCAACAGCACCTCAGGAAGGGAGCAAGGTGGAGTGCCTGCCAGTGAGACAACTGTCCAGGCTATTAGCTGTGAGCCCTTCAGAGCTCAACAGGAAACAGGTCCCACCTAGAAAGTGTAGGAAATTGGGGGAGGAGGAGCACAGGAATATCTCCTCACTGGTCACTTGGGAGGGGATGCGCAGGACCGAATGGCTGGCTCAGCTTCTGTGCTCCCAGGCCTCTGAACTGTGGCTCAGGCTTCGAGAGGGAACAGTGTAACTGACCTCGCAGAGGGGAGCAGTCACACAACTGACCTCTCGGGGATGGAGAGGGGGGTGACGGAGGGCACCCCAATCCGAGTCCTGATTTTTCAGGACTTTGTTCCTGAATGCTTTGGAAAACTAACCCTGTCTCTTTATGGCAGGATGTGGATCCAACTGAATCAATGGTTGTTTGTGAAAATGCTAATGACCCATCAGACAGAGGGGAGGAAGTAATTCCCTGGGCTGATGAGACACAGAGAGCTGCTGTGAGAGAGCTGCTGGGGGAAGACACACCTCTTAGCACAGAAAGTGCAGATCACACTCTGTAGGAAAGGGGTGTGTGGTAGGTCACAGTACTGGGAGTGGGGATCAGAGGGAAAGCCTGAGTGGTGTGTGGATTATTTGCATGGCCATAACCCTGGGGTTAGAAGCAGCTCCACAGAGGGCTAGCTAACATGCAAAGTCCCCTTACATCCTTACCTCACCAAATCCTGGCATACCAAGATCCCAGAAATGACCTTAGACTGAGATCCCTATTGAAGGGGACACTGAGGCTGGGGGGAAAGGAAAACCAGTAACTAAACACATGTTCAGGTTCAGGGAGGAGTTGAAAGAGACAGTGAGGATTGAACAAACAAAACTCAGGCATAGTATAATAAAAATACTTGGAAACGGCTACCTGTGATAAAAGATTTGATGTTATTGTTCAATCTCATGATTCAAAGTTTGTTGCTAATGGTAAACCTTATAGGAAAGAATTTGATACTGACAGTAAATCCTATGAAATGGTGTAATATGCCTGATTTTTGAGAACAGTTTTTGGATATGCTGAGTATAGTAAACAGGAAGACCTCTGGGGATACTGCTTCTCAGCTAAGTTTAATAGTGGTTTTCTTCCAGTACTACTGGCTTCCATGAGAATGCAGGGGGGCTGCACATTTGTAGCATGCATTCATAGAATCATAGAATCATAGAATCTCAGGGTTGGAAGGGACCTCAGGAGGTCATCTAGTCCAACCCCCTGCTCAAAGCAGGACCAAACCCAACTAAATCAGCCCAGCCAGGGCTTTGTCAAGCCTGACCTTAAAAACCTCTAAGGAAGGAGATTCCACTACCTCCCTAGGTAACCCATTCCAGTGCTTCACCACCCTCCTAGTTCCATCGGATAAGTATTTAAATACAAAGCTCAAAGCTTGTCACAGAAGGGAAACCATAATAAACCTGGTATGTTGTGTGGAAGGGGAAACTTAGGCACAGCACCTCATGGTCTTGATCAATATCTGTGTTGTGCTATAACCTGCTGGAAAAGCACAATGGTTAAGAATGCTGCACAGGTACAAAGATAGTTGTTCTAGTGACCTAAGGAGGGCACAATTGCTGAATTGTGAGATCACTAGGTTGATCAACAAAGTTTTAAAAGGTACACAAGAAGTTTGCAAGAACACATGTGGATAACATTACAGTGTTTCAGAGTAGCAGCCGTGTTAGTCTGTATCCGCAAAAAGAATAGGAGAACTTGTGGCACCTTAGAGACTAACAAATTTATTGTAGCATAAGCTTTCGTGGGCTACAGTCCACTTCATCGGATGCATGTAGTGGAAAATACAGAAGGAAGATACACTACAGTGTTTGCAACACTTGGGAGTTGTATTGTCAAAACCTAAAGAGAGCCTTGGCCAAGCTGCCTCCTCATTAGTCAATGATTAACACTCCTGTAGTAAACTGAGGGGGCAGGTGTGACATTCTGTGCTCCAAAGCAACACCCTGGCACCCCTTAATTACCATGGTGATATGATTATGATGTGTTTTATGCAAAGTATATCATGTAAGGTACCAATGGAAACGTTATGTTTTGCTGAATATGATTACCCTGTTTATATGTATGTATTGCTCCTGGGTAACATCAAAAGTAGTTTACATGCAGTTTTGCCAGCACATTATAGATGAACCATTCAAAGTAATGGCCCATTAAGAAACATGATAGGCCTTGGAGGAAACTTATCCCAACCTGATGAGCATTCTAGGCAGAATATGGGTAATGGCCCCTGCTATAACTCACAGAATCATACAAGGGCATGTGACCAGTCAAGAGACCCTGTATCACCTCTTGTGCCTGAACTTTTCCACTAACTGCACTGGGGGCTTTTGCTTGGAAAAATGAAGCTCCCTCCACATGGCAGAAGCTATAAAGGGTGGAAGCGACATCATCACTTGGCCTCACTCCCCACATAATTCAACACCTAGAAACACCTTAGGAACAAGGACTGAACTGGGTCGTGCTCCCAATCTGAATGGACTGTTAGCCTGTGTATGGAAGATGGGTGGGCTGTTTGTACCAGGGTGAGACACAGCATGATTCAAATCCTGTCTAGTGTATAATACTTAGATTGCAGTTTCGCTTATTTCTAAGGTAACAACTGTGATCTGTCACTTATAATGACTTAAAGCTTATACTTCTATACTTAATACAGCTGTTTGATATTTTTTAACCTAAAACAGTGCATTGTTTCAAATGCAAACGGGAATCTGCTCATGAACAGGGTCTGATACATTGTCCTGTCCACAATGAGGGAGGAGTGGACTGGGGAATAAACTTACACTGCTCAGGCTTTTGACCACAGCAAGATGTTTCAGCTCCTGGTTCCTAGGTTGGGGAGCTGGAGAGAACTAACTGGAGCCTCTCAGTTGTTGGTTCATGAGTGGCTAGTGACAGCATTCATGTAACTCCAGCTGGGTGTGTCCCTGCCTGTGTATAGCTGTGTAAGTGCAAGACCTGGAGAGAACTGCAGCTTGTCACAGTCTCATAGTGTGAGAGGGATCCCGGTTTGGTATGCCAGAGGGCTCAGGGTACCTCAATTCCAGGTTNTGATGAGCATTCTAGGCAGAATATGGGTAATGGCCCCTGCTATAACTCACAGAATCATACAAGGGCATGTGACCAGTCAAGAGACCCTGTATCACCTCTTGTGCCTGAACTTTTCCACTAACTGCACTGGGGGCTTTTGCTTGGAAAAATGAAGCTCCCTCCACATGGCAGAAGCTATAAAGGGTGGAAGCGACATCATCACTTGGCCTCACTCCCCACATAATTCAACACCTAGAAACACCTTAGGAACAAGGACTGAACTGGGTCGTGCTCCCAATCTGAATGGACTGTTAGCCTGTGTATGGAAGATGGGTGGGCTGTTTGTACCAGGGTGAGACACAGCATGATTCAAATCCTGTCTAGTGTATAATACTTAGATTGCAGTTTCGCTTATTTCTAAGGTAACAACTGTGATCTGTCACTTATAATGACTTAAAGCTTATACTTCTATACTTAATACAGCTGTTTGATATTTTTTAACCTAAAACAGTGCATTGTTTCAAATGCAAACGGGAATCTGCTCATGAACAGGGTCTGATACATTGTCCTGTCCACAATGAGGGAGGAGTGGACTGGGGAATAAACTTACACTGCTCAGGCTTTTGACCACAGCAAGATGTTTCAGCTCCTGGTTCCTAGGTTGGGGAGCTGGAGAGAACTAACTGGAGCCTCTCAGTTGTTGGTTCATGAGTGGCTAGTGACAGCATTCATGTAACTCCAGCTGGGTGTGTCCCTGCCTGTGTATAGCTGTGTAAGTGCAAGACCTGGAGAGAACTGCAGCTTGTCACAGTCTCATAGTGTGAGAGGGATCCCGGTTTGGTATGCCAGAGGGCTCAGGGTACCTCAATTCCAGGTTGCACTCCAGGGAAATCCATCACACATACCAAATGAACAGGCCCTGCTAGACCCTGAGTCCGTTTCCTTCTCATCTTGTGCAGTGTTACTGACATTGAGAGCCTGGTTTAAAGCCAGGAATTCAGGACTCCTGTCATTCTCTATGTGACCTTGGCCAAGTCAGATCCCCCTATGCCTCAGTTTACCTATCTGTATAATGGGGATATGTTCATAGAGGCTTTCCTTTCCTAGGTGTTTGGAAGATCCTTCAATTAAAGGTGCTGCGCAGTATGATGATAGTTACTGATGAGAATTACTGATTGGTGATACCAAAACAATAGCCCTGTGTATTTACAGAAACGCTCACTTCTCACCTCAGGCATCTTTCTCCAGATGTGTCTGTCTACTATCTACCCATCCCTCTTGTGCATTTCCAGGGTATCAGACCCTATGGAGGTCTAAGCATTATCTCTAGTTTTCTTACTAATCAACTATAACTTTTAAATATACACAAATACACAAAACAGCCAATTCCTCTCTGACTCAGCACAGAGCCCCAGAGTTCTCATCTCCCTTTGGGAAGATCCCTTAATTACTGTTTACTCCTAAAGCTGGATAAAAAACATAGAAGCACAGACATGGAAAGAGAGACATTAGCTAGAGTGTCTCCAGTCTCCAGCCTGTTTACATCCAGATGCCACTTCTCCCCTAGAGGCAGAGCGAACCCCCCTGGGATTGCACAGAGCTATATTATCAATGGTGCACATCCCTGTGTCAGCTCTCTGCGTGGGATGCTGCTGCAGATGCTGGGGTGAGAGAGGTGTGAGACACAGTTACCTGAAGGGGATTCTCAGGGAAGACACTTTGGTCTCAGAATTCACAGGTACCCATCTCTTGCTGAGGAGCTCACCTGCTCGACAAACGCAGTGCACCATGGGTGTCATGGGATAGAGAGTAAGTCTGTGGTCTTTTCCACTCTGCACAGCCATTAAAAACCCCAAGGCCCTTTCCACAGAGGATGAGTTTGCTCCAATATCACGGGCCAAAATATCTGCTATGCACCCCTGCCCGGCTGAATGCCTCTAGCCTCGAGGTTTCACCATTTATGAGCGTGTGGCACGTAGTTTGCTCAGGCCCCAGTAAAGACCTCAGGACCCAGACTGTCACCTCCTCCTTTTGCATTTAAGGGCTCTGGCTGTTAATGGTGGGGGGGAAGGGGAAGCTGTTACCAGATATTTATCTGCTGGAAAGCATGGAGGTGCTAGGGCTCCTCACTGGAATAATTGAAAGGATTTTTCAACATGGGCAAGGACTCTGCTGTGCTAGATTAATTTGAAAAGTTGGCTAAATTCTTATATCTGAAATTTTCAAAAAAAAATTGAGCCGGAAGTAAACAACCAATGTGTTGGAAATTTCTGTCCAAATCCTTAAAGTTTGGAAAACATATAAATAACTGAAAATCAGGTCTTCTCACCGAAGATGTCAGACAGTCTTAACTAAAGGTGGTGCCACCAGCACCACCTACAATGGCCAATCCATATGTGAATCCCATTAGCTTAGCTCTTTGCCCTAATAATGACTGTGGCAAGGAGTTCCACAAGCAAAATATCATGAAATCATAGAATCATAGAAAATTAGGGTTGGAAGAGACCTCAGGAGGTCATCTAGTTCAATCCCCTGCTTAAAGCATGACCAACGATAACTAAATCATCTTTTACTTTGACTACTGGCACAGCCCCTATTGTGATACAAACACCTCACTCTCCCCTGAAGTATATTTTATCAGGGAAATTGCAGGGGAAAGGAGTACCAAATACCAGGATCTTTTTTTGGGTGGGTGGAGGCTATTCCCACCAGAAGTCATACTGCAGAGACCACTGTCAAAAAGTTGTGGGAAGTAGTATTTAGTAAATATGAGACTCCAAAAATAATTGATTCAGATAACAGGCCACATTTTGTAGGAGAAGTTATTAAAAGTTTATTAAAAGCTTTAGGAGTAAAGCAACGACCACCTATCCCCTATCATCCTCAATCATCACGGACAGTAGAAAGGAACAATCAAACTATTAAACAAGCTCTACACAAAGTAGTGCAAGAAACTGGCAAAGATTGGGATGATAAATTGTCAATGGTGTTGGCAGCCAACCGAAGTAGTGATCGATTGCATAATGGCTACCAGCCTTACCAAATTCTCTTTGGAAGGCCTATGAGATTGTGGAACCCTTTATTATATCCAGGAGAAGAAGAAGTAGAGGAGGTGTCAGTTACCCAGTGAGTAAGGGAGTTACTGACAGAACTTAAGAAAATAGAGTTTAAACTGACTGATGCCATTGGAAAAGCGAAGAAAAAATAATACCGGCGCTCAGGCGAAGATAGAAGAGGTTAGTGTAAGTATTTAGAATAACACATCTGGAAGCATTGGACATTATTTCTATGGAATAATGGTCATGGCTTCAAAATTGAGGATCCTCATAATTCAAAAAGGGTGGAAATATGGTTTTTGGCTTTTATGTTTTTGAATATTTGGGGAAATTTAGGGGTACACTGATATACATATGGGAACCTCTAAGATGGAGATATGAATCAAAAGGGATAATACATTTGACTATTCGTGGGACAGAATGGGAAAAACAGGATGAAACAAAACCAGATGTGAAGAAAAATCTTTTGAGGTAAAATTTGAAATATGGTGCAAAGATGGCAAAAATGTGACATGGGAATAGCTAAAGCCAAAAGATTTGGAAGAGCAATGGAGGTATTTTTACATACTAAGAGAAGGTCACCTGATGTTTAGATTTAATTATGATGAGAATAAGATGAATATTTGTACTCTGAATTGTACCTTTTTGAGTTTGGGATTTGATGTAGTCACCCTAGATATGACTAATGAACAAGAATTGGCTAATACTCATGTGAGATAGAATGAGTCAATGTCTCTCAAATTATGGGAATATGGTGGAATGGATTGAGTTGGTTCAGGAAAATTAATGGGGGAATATATTTTTGGGAATATGTTATTTTTATGTTTATTAATCAGATATCAGTAAACAAAACTGCACCAAGAATCATGGCAGACGAGCACCCATATAGGAGGGGAGAAGTAATTGAAGCCCCAACTATTGTGTATCAAACAATCTGCTTGGAAAGAGCACAAGTAAACATAAGTGCACAACAACCAGAGTGTATGTCATATGCCTGGCCTCTATTACAAGTGTGGCAAGAACAATGGAGAGATGGTACTATACAACATAATAGAAGTAAAGGGGAATATATTGTAGGTGGCATTGGTGCTGGAGCTGGAGTTTAAATTCATTTGATATTGAGACACAACAAGGGAAAATGTCGGCCTTGGGTAAGATTTTGGGGGCTATACAGACACATGTGACATAAAATTTTGGTGCATTATCGGAACAAGGAATAAGAAGTGAAACAAGCCCAAGCCATGAAAATGTCTCTAAATGTTAATCTATTTGGTGTATCCGATGTTGACAACTAAACTATACTAGCAATAGGATGTGTACAGATGCAAACGTATGGGATACAATACATAGAGAGAATGGTTAATCTGTTAAGGCAATGGCCTTTTGAGTGGTTTGCTTGTGTTCATTTGGGATAAAATGTGGTTTGCAGGGTGCTTATGCATAGGGAAGCATGCTGTGGCTCACCACCCTAGGAACATTCTAGAGAAGGCCAGGGGGAGGGGGGCGAGCTCAACATGTGGAGTGGAGAAGTATAAGCATGTGATGAACAAATCCATATATGGAAAGGTTAAATATGATTGGTTAGAGGTTTGTGTTATGTAACTTGTTATGTAAGTGCCATGTGCTATAAAATAGCAATGGGAGGGGCTCCTTGCTGGGGGGACTCTGCCTGAATTTTGTACCAGGGACTCTCCCTTTGTGCACATTGAATAAAGCCTTATTGAATTGAATCGAATCACATTGCATCAAACTGAATCGCATCGCATCGAATTGAGGTTCCTTGATTCTGCCCAGCATCTGACTCATTGGGAACCACATAATCCCAACAGGTTCAAAGATCCTCATATACGGAATCAACAAATTGCAGGATGGAAGAAAGATATGGAGTTTAACTGGAATCAAGCAATCATGAGACAGTGGAAAGGCACAATGATGTTACACAACACAGGGAAGCAAAGAAAAGCAGCAGTGGCTTGGGTGTTGCCAAAAATTATTAATGGAGAGTTATGGCAAATTGAAATAAGTGGGACACACTTGATTCAAGAAGAAAGGGATTATAAATTAGTAGAATTAATGAAAAGTTGTGAAGAGTGGGGACAAAGTAAATGGGTGTGCCCACAACTAACTTGGTCCCTGGAGGGATGCTATTTGAACCATTCAAGTGGACAATGTACCATGCAATATTTAGCCTCTGGTGGCACAAAAGTGTTTGATTTAGGCGATGGGCATATTTGTGTGGTAACCACTGAGAAACATGTATTTTGGGGAAGTATGACAGAAAAAGGCCCAATTCAGTCATGTAAATGTGATGTAACAGAGGTCATTATTAATGGAATTATTTACCAAGGTCCTCTCTTTAAAAAAAAAAGAAAGAAAGGAAATAGTTTGAGAACCAAAAGATGTAGACTGGTCCTTTGATTTGGGGATACATTGGGAACAATGGGAAAAATTGATTGATGAAAGTGAAAAAAATCAGGGAATATGCAAAAGATGTATCTAAGTCTGCTCAGCTGGGAAAAATAAACATTCTGATCCACAATGGTCAAATATTAAAATTAGGGGAAGAAGGAGAAGAACTGGCTATTTTTCATTGGTATGTTTTCAAAGGATGGTCTCCCAGTTTCACAGCTCTTCTACATTTAATTTTACATCCTATCATCATCATTATTTGCATTAATGATTTTGTTAAAATTTATTATGCTTCTGAATTAGAAGTAACAAAAAGTTGTGGACCAAGTGATATATAAAATTGAATTGTTTGTAAAATTATAGGTGATACAATAATTAATGGTATTAATCATGTATAAAGAGGGGTGAATGTTGGTATATATATATATATATATATGTTATATGTTGGTATATATATATATATATATACACACAAGTAATATGTTATAGGTCATTGAGGCCTGCTATAAATAATGCATGCTTGATATGAATACGTGCGTTGCAACTTGGCAACTGAAACAAGAACTTAAGGTCAAGAACTATTAGAACTATTTGTGCAAAACAATCTTATTATGTTCTGGGAAACATATGGAGAATCAGCAGAAAAGGAAACAACATCAGCTGGACTGATATACAATTGTATAAGAATTGGAGGAAATGGCACGCCTTGGATCATGCAGGCATGCGCAGGATTGTCTCTTTGGAATTGTGTGGATAGAAGGCCTAGTATACAAAAGCGAAGAACTGATGAAGCGACGGAATGGACTATAAATGGTTACCTATGATTTCTGCAAAAAGGAGCTGTTGATTGATCCAGAGTCTCGTGTGGATATAGTTGAGGTTTAGCCGGCCTCCCGCATTTTATGATCGGAAGGAATCTCAACTGGCCATCTGTGGACTCTGTTATAGTATTTTTGGGGTGTAAATGTGCAGTGAGTCCAGTTTGTTTTGTGATCAATAATGCATTTAGAGTATTATATACCAACACTGCTCCCCATCCCATAGGGAGATCTCCATTGAGAATCTAACATTGGTAGAGTGTCTCATTCACATTGTCTCTCCATCCAGGCATTTGTACTGCGACCATCACCCTAGACCCTGGGCATATACAGGAAGTCAGGGGAACATACGATACATGCAGGAGACCTTGGACCAGGAGAGTTGACACCTTCTCCCTTACTCCATGTCAGATTCCAACACCACCAGCTTCACCAACCCCTTCACCTTCATCCTGCTGGGCATTCCTGGCCTGGAGGCGGCCCATGTCTGGATCTCCATCCCCTTCTGCACCATGTACATCATAGCCATCCTGGGGAATGTCACCATCCTGTTCATTGTGAAGAGTGAGCAGAGCCTGCATAGGCCCATGTACTATTTCCTCTGCATGCTGGCTGTCACTGACTTGGTCTTGTGCATGTGCACCCTTCCCAAAACACTGAGCATCTTCTGGTTCAATTCCAGGGAGATAGATTTCAGAGCTTGCCTCACCCAGATGTTTTTCATTCACTGCTTCTTTGTGATGGAGTCTGGGATCTTAATGGCCATGGCTTTTGATCGCTACGTGGCCATCTGTAATCCCCTGAGACATTCCACCATCCTGCAAAACTCCGTGGTGGCCAAGATTGGACTGGCCGTGGTGCTGCGTGGCTGCATGATTGTACTGCCCTATCCCTTGCTGGCAAGGCAGTTGCCATATTGCAGAACCAACATAATCCCCCACTCGTACTGCGAGTACATAGCCGTGGTGAAGCTGGCCTGCGGCGACACCCGTGTCGGTAGCTACTATGGTCTCTTTGTGCTATTCTGTGTGAGGGGTCTGGATATGATTTTTATCTCTGTGTCCTATACCCAGATCCTCAGGGCCATCTTCAGCCTCCCCACAAAGGACGCCCGGCTCAAGGCTTTGGGGACCTGCAGCTCCCACCTCTGTGCCATCTTAAGTTTTTACATCCCAGCTCTCTTCTCCTCCCTCACGCACCGGTTTGGCCAGAATGTGCCCCTGGATTTCCACGTTCTCATTGCCAACGTGTACCTCCTCGTGCCTCCCATGCTCAACCCCATCATCTACGGAGTGAGAACCAAACAGATCCAGGACAGGCTACTCCGGCTCTTCACTCATAAAGGGATTTAAAGTTTTTTCCTGGTGCTCTGGCTCTCAGACTGAGCTCTGTGCAGAGCTGGCTGGTGACTTGGTGCTGTGCTTTCTTACCTAAATTACTGACTGGGCAGTCAGAGAGACATTAGACCAGAGGTGGGCAAACTTTTTGACCAAAGGGCCACATTGGGGTTGCAAAACTGTATGGAGGGCTGCGTACGGAAGGCTGTGCCTCCCCAAACAGCCTGTCCCCCACCCCCTATCTGCCCCCTCCCACTTCCTGACTGCCCCCCTCAGAACCCTCCAANAGGGGGTTGGACTAGATGACCTCCTGAGGTCCCTTCCAACCCTGAGATTCTATGATCTGTGGACTCTGTTATAGTATTTTTGGGGTGTAAATGTGCAGTGAGTCCAGTTTGTTTTGTGATCGATAATGCATTTAGAGTATTATATACCAACACTGCTCCCCATCCCATAGGGAGATCTCTATTGAGAATCTAACATTGGTAGAGTGTCTCATTCACATTGTCTCTCCATCCAGGCATTTGTACTGCGACCATCACCCTAGACCCTGGGCATATACAGGAAGTCAGGGGAACGTACGATACATGCAGGAGACCTTGGACCAGGAGAGTTGACACCTTCTCCCTTACTCCATGTCAGATTCCAACACCACCAGCTTCACCAACCCCTTCACCTTCATCCTGCTGGGCATTCCTGGCCTGGAGGCAGCCCATGTCTGGATCTCCATCCCCTTCTGCACCATGTACATCATAGCCATCCTGGGGAATGTCACCATCCTGTTCATCGTGAAGAGGGAGCAGAGCCTGCATGGGCCCATGTACTATTTCCTCTGCATGCTGGCTGTCACTGACTTGGTCTTGTGCACGTGCACCCTTCCCAAAACACTGAGCATCTTCTGGTTCAATTCCAGGGAGATAGATTTCAGAGCTTGCCTCACCCAGATGTTTTTCCTTCACTGCTTCTTTGTGATGGAGTCTGGGATCTTAATGGCCATGGCTTTCGATCGCTACGTGGCCATCTGTAATCCCCTGAGACATTACACCATCTTGACAAACTCTGTGGTGGCCAAGATCGGCCTGGCCGTGGTGCTGCGTGGCTGCATGATTGTACTGCCCTGTCCCTTGCTGGCAAGGCAGTTGCCATATTGCAGAACCAACATCATCCCCCACTTGTGCTGCGAGCACATAGCCGTGGTGAAGCTGGCCTGCGCCGACATCCGCATCAACAGTTATTATGGCCTCTTTATGGCAATCTTGGTGATTGGTCTAGACGTGTTCTTTATAGCTGTGTCCTATGTCCAGATACTCAGGGCAATATTCAGACTCCCCACAAAGGATGCCCGGCTCAAGACTTTTGGGACTTGTGTCTCCCACCTCTGTGCCATTTTAGCCTTTTACATCCCAGGTCTGTTCTCTGTCCTCACGTACCGAATTGGCCACAAGGTGGCCCTACATTTTCATGTTCTCTTTGCCAATGTGTGCCTCCTGGTGCCCCCGATGCTAAACCCCATCATTTTTGGTGTGAGGACCAAACAGATCCGGGACAGGCTGCTTCAGCTCTTTACTCATAAAGGGACTTAAAGTTTTCTCCTTGTGCTCTGGCTCTCAGACTGAGCTCCATGCAGAACTGGCTGGTGACATGGTGCTGGGCCCCCTTCCCTGAATCCCTGAATTTAGAGGTGCATCTGAAGAAGTGAGGTTTTTTTACCCACAAAAGTTTATGCCCAAATAAATCTGTTAGTCTTTAAGGTGCCACCGGACTCCTTGTTGTTTTTACAGTCAGAGAGACATTAATCCCTTTCGTGACTTTACTGTGTAGTGTCAGTGTGACCAACTGGGGAATCGGTCTATGTGCAATTCACTGAGTTGACACCTTTCTAATTGCTTGTAACTGGACCGTCAAGGCCCCACCCCTTCCCCACCTCTTCCACCAAGGCCTTGCCCATGTCACTTACTCCTTTACTTTCCTCCCAGTACCTATACAAAAGAAAGAAATATAAATAAATATTACAGCCACTCAGTTCTGTTACTAACATGTTCTGGCATCTTGGGGCAAGCAGGGACAAGGGGAAGAGAGTACAGGGGTGCACAGTGGTATTACTGCAGTCCCCGAATGCATGCCAAGGGGATGTAGACATCGAGTGTTGGAGGGGTTTTTTTTGGCTTTTTTTGGACTTGTTTTGAAATGGGAATAGCTTCATTTTTGGCTTATTGTTAAAGTCAGGGTGCTTATTTACAGCATGAAGAACATCAGAAGAACATCAGAATGAAGAACATCAGAATCACCATACGGGGTAAGACCAATGGTACATCTACCCCAGTATCCTATTTTTTGACAGTGACCAATATCATGTGCTTCAGAAGGAATGAACAGAACAGGCAATCCAGTCAGCCTCACCTCAGTCCCTGAAAAAATCATAGAGCAGGTCCTCAAGGAATCAATTCTGAAGCACTTAGAGGACAGGAAAGTGATCAGGAACAGCCAGCATGGATTCACCAAGGGCAAGTCATGCCTGACTAACCTAATTGCCTTCTATGAGGAGATAACTGGGTCTGTGGATGAGGGGAAAGCAGTGGGTGTGTTAGTCCCTGACTTTAGCAAAGCTTTTGATACAGTCTCCCACAGTATACTTGCCGGCAAGTTAAAGAAGTATGGGCTGGAAGAATGGACTATAAGGTGGATAGAAAGCTGGCTAGATCGTCGGGCTCCATGGGTAGTGATCAATGGCTCCATGTCTACTTGGCAGTCACTATCAAGTGGAGTGCCCCAAGGGTCGGTCCTGGGGCTGGTTTTGTTCAGTGTCTTCATTAATGATCTGGAGGATGGCGTGGACTGCACTCTCAGCAAGTTTGCAGATGACACTAAACTGGGAGGAGTGGTAGATACGCTGGAGGGTAGGGATAGGATACAGAGGGACCTAGACAAATTAGAGGATTGGACCAAAAGAAACCTGATGAGGTTCAACAAGGACAAGTGCAGAGTCCTACACTTAGGACGGAAGAATCCCATGCACTGTTACAGACTAGGGACCGAGTGGCTAGGCAGCAGTTCTGCAGAAAAGGACCTAGGGGTTACGGTGGACGAGAAGCTGGATATGAGTCAACAGTGTGCCCTTGTTGCCAAGAAGGCTAACGGCATTTTGGGCTGTATAAGTAGGGGCATTGCCAGCAGATCGAGGGACGTGATCGTTCCCCTCTATTCGACATTGGTGAGGCCTCACCTGGAGTACTGTGTCCAGTTTTGGGCCCCACACTACAAGAAGGATGTGGAAAAATTGGAAAGAGTCCAGCGGAGGGCAACAAAAATGATTAGGGGGCTGGAGCACATGAGTTATGAGGAGAGGCTGAGGGAACTGGGATTGTTTAGTCTGCAGAAGAGAAGAATGAGGGGGGATTTGATAGCTGCTTTCAACTACCTGAAAGGGGGTTCCAAAGAGGATGGATCTAGACTGTTCTCAGTGGTACCAGATGGCAGAAGAAGGAGTAATGGTCTCAAGTTGCAGTGGGGGAGGTTTAGACTCTTAAGCAAAGTAAGCTGTCTTGAGATAAGGGGGAAGGTTGTCTCATGGACTGGTTAAAAGATAGGAAACAAAGAGTAGGACTAAATGGTCAGTTTTCAGAATGGAGAGAGTTCAATAGTTGTGTTTCCCAGGGTTCTGTACTGGGGCCAGTCTTATTTAACATATTCATAAACAATCTGGAAAACGGGGTAAACAGTGAGGTGGCAAAATTTGCAGATGATACAAAACTTTTCAAAATTGTTAAGTCCCAGGCAGACAGTGAAGAGCTACAAAAGGGTGTCTCAAAACTGGATGATTAGGCAGCAAAATAGCAGATGAAATTCAGTGTTGATAAATGCAAAGTAAACATAATCCCAACTGTACATATCAAATAATGGGGACTAAATTAGCTGTTACCACTCAAGAAAGAGATCTTGGAGTCATTGTGGATAGTTCTGTGAAAACATCCAGTCAATGTGCAGCGACAGACAAAAAAGAGAACAGCATGTTGGGAATCATTAAGGAAGGGATAGATAATAAAACAGAAAATATCATATTGCCTCTGTCAGAGTCTACCCTCACTTGAAACTGGGGGGTTCCAAAGTGAGGACCCGCATGTACTCCTCACCCTAAAATCCTAGGGTGGGTCTCCCTTTTTGCTGCCACCACCCGGTCAATTACGTGGGCCGGGACACCCCGGTTTCCCCCCCCTGCCTCTTTCCAAAGGCGTTCCCTGGGGAAACACAGATCCACTCACAGGAGGGAAACCTCCCCCCTCCCTCTCTCCTAGTCACTGGAAAGAGATACCTGATTCAAACTGCTTGAATCAAACCCAGGGAGAATGATTTCTTCCCCCTCCTTTCTCTGCCCGGAGATAACCCGTCTCACTACAGAGAAGAATGTTTTCTTAGCTCCCTCCCCCTGTATCCACAGTAGAAAGGATTTAATCAAATCTTTATAGAAAGAATTTATTAAAAGAAAAACAAGAAAATACACAATCTCTATGAGCCTAAGCTGGGCATTCATAGGGTATAACCTTACTAAGTTCTGGAGAGAATCCTCTCTCTTTCTCAGTATAACAAAACAGGCAGAATTAAGAATAATCAATAACAAACACACAGAATTGCAAACATAGGATTATTAGGTGAAGACACAAGTACCTTTCTAATACTCACTATTTTGACTAGAAGGATTTAGTTCATAAAGGTGGAAATTTGTAGAGACTTGATTAAACATCCAGACCCTTGTAATTCCAGATGGCTAAGAAAAAAACACACACCCACAGAGGGAAAAAATTCCCTCCTAGGAATTTTAAACTCTCTTCCCTGATTGGTCCTCAGGTCAGGTGCCCACCAGGTACTATGTTTTAACCCTTTACTAACTATTCATGACACGCCCCCCAAATCGTCACAGTGGGATCCACTGGCGGCGATTTCCTCCTAGGACTGTAAAACAAACAGAGCAATAAAACACATGCACTATTACATAGACTACAAATCATGGAAACATGTTAATAACACTTTTTAGCCACTCGATTCTGGGAAACTTTCACGAGAGAGTGCATCAGCAACTTTGTTGGAAGCTCCTGAAATGTGTTGAATGTCAAAGTCAAAGTCTTGGAGCGCTAAGCTCCAGCGGAGAAGTTTCTTGTTGTTTCCCTTGTTGGTGTGAAGCCACTTTAGCGCAGCATGGTCAGTTTGTAGCTGGAAACGCCGGCCCCAAACGTATGGGCGGAGTTTTTCCAAGGCATACACAATGGCGTAACATTCTTTTTCACTGATGGACCAGTGGCTTTCCCTCTCAGACAGTTTCTTGCTGAGAAACACGACAGGATGGAAGTTGTGATCCGGTCCTTCCTGCATCAGCACCGCTCCTACCCCACGTTCAGATGCATCGGTGGTAACTAGGAAGGGTTTGTCAAAGTCCGGGGCCCTTAATACAGGGTCAGACATGAGCATCGCCTTAAGCTGGGTAAAGGCTTTCTGACACTCATCAGTCCACTTAACTGCATTTGGCTGGGTTTTCCTGGTCAGATCAGTTAGTGGGGCAGCGATTTGGCTGTAGTGTGGGACAAATCGCCTGTAATAGCCGGCCAAACCTAAGAAGGATTGGACCTGTTTCTTTGACCTTGGGACAGGCCACTGTTGGATAGCCTCCACCTTGGCCTGTAGGGGGTTGATGGTTCCTTGACCCACCTGGTGTCCTAGGTAAGTCACTCTGTTTTGGCCTATTTGACACTTTTTGGCCTTAACAGTCAGTCCTGCCTGCCTGATGCGCTCAAAAACCATTTTCAAATGTTCTAGGTGTTCGGGCCATGAATCAGAAAAAATGGCCACATCATCGAGGTATGCAACTGCACAGTCTCCCAATCCCGCTAGTAGACCATCCACCAGCCTTTGGAAGGTGGCAGGTGCATTCCGCAGTCCGAACGGAAGCACATTAAACTCAAACACCCCTGCATGGGTGATGAAGGCAGATTTTTCCTTGGCGGATTCATCTAGTGGTACTTGCCAGTACCCCTTGGTTAAGTCAATGGTAGAGATGAACTGGGCACGTCCCAACTTTTCCAGTAGCTCATCAGTGCGTGGCATTGGATAGTTGTCTGGACGAGTTACAGCATTTAGCTTACGGTAGTCCACGCAAAAGCGTATTTCCCCATCTGGTTTGGGAACCAGAACCACTGGAGATGCCCATGCACTGGTAGAAGGGCGGATGATACCCATCTCCAACATGTTGTCAATCTCCTTTTTAATAGCAACTTTGGCATGAGGTGACACCCGGTAGGGGGGGGTTCTAATCGGGTGAGCATTACCTGTGTCAATGGAGTGGCAGGTTTGCTCAGTCCGGCCTGGTTTGGCTGAGAACAAGGGGTCGAAGTCAGTGCACAGTCCCTGGATCTGTTGCCGCTGTAGACGTTGTAGGGTTGTGGAGAGGGTCACCTCTTCCACACCACCATTTCTTTTACCTTCGTAGTAGACACCGTCAGGCCACTCGGTGTCATCTCCTTCCTGGACTGTAAACTGACAGACCTGAAATTCTCTAGGGTAAAAGGGCTTCAGAGAGTTAACATGAAACACTTTCGGCTTTAACGAGGAATGTGGGAATGCTATGAGGTAGTTAACAGCTCCCAGGCGCTCCTGGACCACGTATGGTCCTTCCCAGGACGCTTCCATCTTATGGGCCTGTTGCGCCTTCAAGACCATAACCTGGTCTCCAACCTTGAAGGAACGCTCTCTGGTGTGTCTATCATACCAGACCTTTTGCTCCGCTTGAGCATCCTTTAAGTTCTCTCGAGCAAGGGCCCAAGTGTCTCGGAGGGTGTTTTGAAGGTTGCTTACAAAGTCCAGAATGTTAGTTCCTGGAGGAGGCGTAAACCCCTCCCATTGCTGCTTAACCAGCTGTAATGGCCCCTTAACCTCATGGCCATACACCAGCTCGAAGGGTGAGAAACCTAAACTGGGATGTGGAACAGCCCTGTAGGCAAACAGCAACTGCTGTAACACTAGATCCCAATTATTGGAATGTTCATGTACGAATTTACGGATCATGGCCCCCAAAGTTCCATTAAACCTTTCCACTAGGCCATTAGTTTGGTGATGGTACGGGGTGGCCACCAAGTGATGTACCCCATGAGTTTTCCACAGGTCCTTCATGGTCCCTGATAGGAAATTTGTTCCCGAATCTGTAAGAATTTCAGAGGGCCAACCCACCCTGGTAAAAATGTCAGTTAAGGCCTGGCACACAGTTTTAGCCCTGGTGTTGCCTAGAGCTACTGCTTCCGGCCATCTGGTAGCAAAGTCCACAAAAGTCAGTATGTACTGCTTTCCTCTGGGGGTCTTCTTTGGGAAAGGACCCATAATATCCACAGCTACTCGCTGAAATGGGACCTCCATTATGGGAAGTGGTTGGAGAGGGGCCTTGACCTGGTCTTGGGGTTTTCCTACCGTTTGGCATACCTTACAAGACCGGACGTAAGTGGCTACCGCCTTGGCCATCCCCTCCCAGTCAAAGGACCTTCCCAACCTGTCTTTGCTTCGCTTCACCCCAGAATGGCCACTAGGGTGATCATGGGCTAAGCTTAAGAGCTTTTCCCGGTACTTGGTCGGAACTAGCAACCGTCTTTGAGGATGCCAGCCCCCCTGGTGTCCACCAGAAAGAAATTCCTTGTATAACAGTCCGTTGTCCACAACGAACCGGGATCGGTTAGTAGAGCTGAGAGGCGGTGGGTTGCTGCGTGCCGCCGCCCATGCTCTCGTGAGGCTGTCATCGGCTTCCTGCTCGGTCTGGAACTGTTCTCTTGAGGCGGGAGACACCAGTTCCTCTGGAAGCGATGCAGGTGATGAGGGTGTTGCCGTTGACTGTGAACCGCTCTCCGCAGGTGCACAAGGTGATATTTCAGGCTCTGGCTGAGCCTCTTGGGTTGGGTTGTTTGCTTCCTCTGCCAGTTCCGTCTCGCTGGCGCCCTCTGGCGATGGTGTTGTAATCGCTGGCGCCAGTGCTGGCGCTGGTTGCTCTTCCAGTTCCGGTTCTGGGACTGGATGTAGTATGGCTGTTGTAGGTGTTGGCCTGGGATCCAGTTCCACCACCTCTGTCTGGGTCTTCGGTAATACAGACGGGGTCCCGGTGGATAACTCAGGAACAGGGATGGGTCCGGCAGCTCGTCTGGCTTGGCTGCGTGTAACCACTCCCTCTGTTTTTTCCTGTTCAACGTGTCGGGCCAAGTCGTTCCCCAGTAGCATGGGAATCGCATGGTTGTCATAGACAGCAAAAGTCCAAGTCCCTGACCAGCCCTTGCACTGGACAGGTAAACGCACTGTAGGTAACGTTACAGGTTTTGACATGAAGGGGCGAATTGTCACTGTGGTTTTCTGGTTGATGAATTTGGGGTCCACGAAGGTTCGGTGGATAGCTGACACATGTGCTGCAGTGTCTCTCCATGCGATGATCTCCTTTCCGTCCACTCTCAAAGTTTCCCTATGTTCCAAGGGTATTTGAGATACATCTATGTCCGGCTGTCCTTGGTGTGAAGGTGCAAGGAGTTGCACTCGGTTTAGGTTCTTTGGGCATCTGGCTTTGATATGCCCCAATTCATTGCATCTAAAACATCGCCCACTTGATGGGTCACTGGTTTGTGTTGGTCTACTGGAAACTGGTGTGGTAGAAGAAGAGGTAGGTGTGGGCTTGATTGGGCCTCGATGGTAGGGTTTAGTCTCGGTGGGTACCTTGTGGGATTCACTCCCCTTGGCAGTAGCTTTTGTGTTGTCTACCGATGCCATCCACCTGGCTCCAATCTCTCCTGCCTCAGTGAGAGTTTTTGGTTTACCATCTTGTATGTAGCGTCTGATGTTCTCAGGAACACCATCTAGGAACTGTTCCATCAATATCAGGAGGTGTAAGTCCTCTAACTCCGTAACCTTGGATCCCGTTATCCAGGACAAATAGTGTTTGTCAAGGTAAGCCGCGTGCTGTGGAAATGATATCTCTGGTTTCCATTTCTGGGCTCTGAAACGCTGACGGGCGTGATCAGGGGTGATGCCCATTCTGAGTCTGGCCTTGGTTAGGAATACTTGAAAGTCATTCATCTGGGCTATAGGCATTTCAGCTGCCACCAGGGATAATTGTCCGCTGAGCTGTGACCTCAGCTCTATCATGTATTCTTCTTCATGAAGTTTGTATCCAATACAGGCCCTTTCAAAGTTTGCTAAGAAGGCCTCAACATCATCACCTGGCCTGTAGGTGGGAAATTTTCTCCGAGAAGGTTGATCCGTAGGTTGAAGAGGGGGTGGATTGGTTGGATAATTCTGTTTAGCCTTTTCTAATTCCAGAGCCTGTGTCTGGATTTGTAGATCTAACTGTTTGGCTGCCATCGCCCTCTTGTGTTCTGCCTCTTTGGCTTCCAGCTCCCTCTTGTGGTTAGCTTCGTCCCTGGCTTGTTCTGCAGTAATTATTTCCAGCCTTCTTTTATGTTCTTTGTCTTTTTCCTCAGACTCCAGCCTGGCCAGGTCGAGTTTATCCACGGTTTCACTGTGACTCATATTGGTGTGCCTTTTGGTGTTGGCCACACCCCTCTGCAGTCAACGAACTGTCTGTACTGTTTGACAGTACCTAGCCCCTTTCTAGGATAACTTGAGTAAAGAAAGAGAAACAATCCTTTGTATAGCAAATTGTGGTTTGTATAATGTTACTGTTTTGTACTGAGAAAGAGGGAAAGAAAAAAGAAATTCTCTGTCTCCCTCTGCCTGAGCTATGGAACGAAGAAGTTCAGCTGACAGGCTGGGGCTACCAGTATGCAAGAAAAGTCTAGTGAATCCTCTCAGGAATTTGTGGATTCCTGTCCCCTGAGTATTTCAAAAGACACTGGGAGAGAAAAAAAACCTCTGGCTGGAGGGATTCTCTCTCCCCCCCCAAACCTGTTTTTCCCGCTGGGTGGGAATGTACTTTGACGAGCACTTCCCCCCACCTCAGGAATTCTGGGTGGTACCTCGTATCACAATAGACGAAGACACCGCTCCGCAGGTGGGCTTTGTAACAAGAAAGCCCTCTAATCCTGAAACTGCCTTAGGGTGCCTCTGGTAGAAAAGCCTTGCCTCTCTCTCTGGGTCCGAAACACCACTGCCACCATGTCAGAGTCTACCCTCACTTGAAACTGGGGGGTTCCAAAGTGAGGACCCGCATGTACTCCTCACCCTAAAATCCTAGGGTGGGTCTCCCTTTTTGCTGCCACCACCCGGTCAATTACGTGGGCCGGGACACCCCGGTTTCCCCCCCCTGCCTCTTTCCAAAGGCGTTCCCTGGGGAAACACAGATCCACTCACAGGAGGGAAACCTCCCCCCTCCCTCTCTCCTAGTCACTGGAAAGAGATACCTGATTCAAACTGCTTGAATCAAACCCAGGGAGAATGATTTCTTCCCCCTCCTTTCTCTGCCCGGAGATAACCCGTCTCACTACAGAGAAGAATGTTTTCTTAGCTCCCTCCCCCTGTATCCACAGTAGAAAGGATTTAATCAAATCTTTATAGAAAGAATTTATTAAAAGAAAAACAAGAAAATACACAATCTCTATGAGCCTAAGCTGGGCATTCATAGGGTATAACCTTACTAAGTTCTGGAGAGAATCCTCTCTCTTTCTCAGTATAACAAAACAGGCAGAATTAAGAATAATCAATAACAAACACACAGAATTGCAAACATAGGATTATTAGGTGAAGACACAAGTACCTTTCTAATACTCACTATTTTGACTAGAAGGAATTAGTTCATAAAGGTGGAAATTTGTAGAGACTTGATTAAACATCCAGACCCTTGTAATTCCAGATGGCTAAGAAAAAAACACACACCCACAGAGGGAAAAAATTCCCTCCTAGGAATTTTAAACTCTCTTCCCTGATTGGTCCTCAGGTCAGGTGCCCACCAGGTACTATGTTTTAACCCTTTACTAACTATTCATGACAGCCTCTATATAAACCCATGGTACACTCACATCTTGAATACTGTGTGCAGATGTGGTCACCACATCTGAAAAATGATATATTGTAATTGGAAAAGGTTCAGAAAAGGACAACAAAAATGATTAGGGGTATGGAACGGCTTCCATATAAGGAGAGATTAATAAGACTGGGACTTTTCAGCTTGGAAAAGAGACGACTAAGGAGGGATATTATAGTGGTCTATAAAATCATGACTGGTGTGGAGAAAGTAAATGAAGTGTTATTTACTCCTTGTCATAACACAAGGATGAGGGGTCACCAAATGAAATTAATAGGCAGCAGGTTTAAAACAATCAAAGGGAAGTATTTATTCACACAATGCACAGGACCTCTTTTCCAGAGGATGTTTTGAAGGTCAAGACTATAACAAGGATCAAAAAATAACTAGATAAATTCATTAGCCAGGATGGGCTGGGATGGTGTTCCTGGCCTTTGTTTGCCAGAAGCTGGGAATGGGTGACAGTGGATATATCATTTGATGATTACCTGTCCTGTTCATTCCTTCTTGGACAGCTGGCATTGGCCACTGTCAGAACACAGGAAACTGGGCTAAATGGACCTTTGGTCAGACACAGTATAGCCATTCTTATGTTCTTATCTTCAAACACCTTTCATCCTGAAGGATACACTGTGCCACTGAAATGCAACCATCTTGGGCTTGGAAGCCACTTGGAAGAGTGACCTTTTGGCCAGTGATACTTAGAAAACTCATCTCCTGTGGCCAGGGTCATGATATGTTTAATGGCTGTGCAGAATAAATAGGACCAAAGACCTATGCTCTACACCATCATGTTCATGTTGCACTGGGTTTGTTGAACAGGTGAGCTCCTCAGCAAGAGATGGGTACCTGTGAATATTGAGAAGGAAGCGTCTTCCTTGGGAATCCCCCTCAGGTAGCCGTGTCCCACACCTCTCTCACCCCAGCATCTGCAGCAACATTCCACGCCGAGCTCTGTGCAATCTCAGGGAGTTCACTCAGCCTCTACCGGAGAAGTGGTATCTGAATGGAAACAGGCTGGAGACCATAGATATTCTAGCCAATGTCCCTTTTTCTATGTATATGCTTCTGTTTTCTTTATCAAGCTTTAGGAATAAACAATCAATTAGAGACCTTCCCAAAGGGAGGTGAGAACTCTTGGGCTCTCCGCTGAGTCAAAGAGGAATTAGCTGCTCTGTGTATTTGCGTATATTTAAAAATTGTACTTGATCACTTAGAAAACATGGCACAATGCCTAGATCTCCATAGGGTCTGACATGCTCTAAATGCCCAGGGTGGATGAGTAGATAGTAGACAGACAGATCTGGGGGAAAATGACAGACTGAGACACAAGCGCTTCATGCGGAGACAAAAGGCTATCATTAAGGGATCTGGGATCAGTATTTCTCATCAGTAAATATCATCATACTGCGTAGCAGCTTTCACTTAAGGATCTTCAAATTACATAGCAAAGGAAAGTCACTATGAACATATCCCCATTATACTGATAGGTAACCTGAGGAACAGGAAGACATGACTTCGCCAAGATCACACAGAATGACAGAAAGAATCCCATCCGTCCTGACTTCCTTGCCTTAACCACCGTCTCTCCATCAGTAATTGAGCACATGACAAGAGGCAAATGATCTCATGGTCCAGCAAGACCTGTTTGTTGGGTGTGTGTGACAGACTTCCCCGGGATGCACCCTGGAACTGGGATACCACTGAGACCTTTGGAACACCAATCTGGACTCCCTCTCACACTGTGAGGCTGCGACAATCTGTCCTCTCCAGGTCTTTCACTTCCACAGCCCTACACAGGCAAGGACACACCCGGCTGCAGTTACATGAATGCAACAATACCAACAATCGAGAGGCCCCAGGCCGTTCCCCCCTGCTTCCCAGGCTAGGAACCTGGTGCTGTACCATCTTGCCCTTGTCAAAAGCCTGACTAGTGAAGGTTTATTACCCAGTCCTCCCCACCCCCAATTGCACCAGCCCCTGTTCCTGAGCAGTTTTCCCTCACAGATTTCAAACAACACACTGTTTTAGGTAAAAAATAAATAAAACAGATATATTACATACAGAAAGATAGATTTTAAGTGATTATAAACAAGAGTGTATGGAACAGAGTTGATTACCTAAGAATCAAACAAACCTGCAATCTAAATTCTATACATTAGGCAGGATTTGAATCAAGCAGTGTTGCAACCTGAGGATACAAACTGTCCACCAATCTTCCATACAAAGGCTAGAAATCCCTTCAGCCTGGGACCACATCCCCAGTTCAGTCCTTGTTCCTAAGGTGTTTCCAAGTGTTGAGTTGTGAGGGGAGTGAGGTGAACTGATGATGTTGCTTCCCCCGTTATAGCTTCTGCCATGTGAAGGGAACTTTATTTTTCCAAGCAAAAGCCCCCAGCACAGTTAGCGGAAAAGTACAGGCACAAGATGGAATCCAATGTAACTGGTCACATGCCCTTGTATGCTTCGATGATTCATAGGAGGGGCATATCCTGGCGAGAATCTTTACAGGAAACTCCACCCGGTGTGGATAAGCTTATTTTAAGGCCTATTATGTTTCTTAACAGGCCATTACCTTGAATGGTTCATCCACAATGTGCTGGCTAGACTAGATGTAAAGTACCTTGTGGGTTTTACCCAGGAGCAAACACATTTGAAATACTGGGGCACAGGCAATATTCATAATGTTAGGTACAAAAATGATACATGCATACAACTAGGGTCATCGTATTCAGGAAATCATAACGTTTCCATTGATACCTTGCACGGCATACTTTATATAAAACAAATCAGAATCATTTCACCATGGTAATTATGGGACTGCCAGGGTGTAGCTTTGGGGCACAGAATGTCACATCTCCCCCATTAGTTTACTGCAGGAGTGTTAGTCACTGACTAACCCGGAGGCAGTGTGCCCAAAGCCCCCTTTAGGTTTTGAGCACACAACTCCCAAGTGTTGTGGTATCCACAGGTGTTCTTGCAAAATTCTGTGTACTTTTTAAATATTTGTAGATCAGCCTAGTTATCTTGAGCAGCATTGTTAACCATTGTGCTCTTCCAAGTGGTGATAACTCAATACAGATTTTTATCAATGCTATGAGGAGGTGTGTTTCAGTCTTCCCTGCCACACAGCAGACCAGGTTTATTATGGTTTCCCTTCTGTGACAAGCTTTGAGCCTTTTTACAGGTGTTCACTGAGAAGCAGTATCCCCATAGGAATTCTTGTTTACTTCTCCTAGCATGTCCAAAAGCTTTTCACAAAAATAATGCCTATAATACCTTCCCATAGGAGTTACCATCAGTACCAAATTCTTTCTTATAAGATTTACCATAAGCAACAAACTTTGCATCAACGGATTTAACACCACCACAAAATCTTTTATCACAGGTAGGTGCTTCCATATATATTTTATTACACCACGCCTTCTGCTTGGACAGTTTGGTTTGTTCAGTACCAACTGTGTCTTTAAAGTCTTCCCTGAACCTTAACATGAATTAAGTTACTGATTTTCCTTTCTCATTCAGTGTCTGTTCAATATGGCCTCTCAGTCTCAGGTCATCTGTGGGGGTTTGATATTCCTGGATCTGGTGAGGTAAGGATGTAAGGGGACTTTGCATGTTGGTGAGCTGTCTGTGTAGCTGCTTCCCAACCCTTGGGTTATGCCCTTGCAAAATATCCACACACCCCTCTTGGCCTTTCCCCGGCATCCACACCCCCAGCAAAAGGACCTCCCCTCCCCTTTCCTAGAGGGTTGTGATCTGTGTTCTCTGGGTTAATGGGTGTGTCTTCTCCCAGCATCTCTTTAATCATAGAATCATAGAATCTCAGGGTTGGAAGGGACCTCAGGAGGTCATCTAGTCCAACCCCCTGCTCAAAGCAGGACCAAACCCAACTAAATCAGCCCAGCCAGGGCTTTGTCAAGCCTGACCTTAAAAACCTCTAAGGAAGGAGATTCCACTACCTCCCTAGGTAACCCATTCCAGTTCTTCACCACCCTACTAGTGAAAAAGTTTTTCCTAATGTCCAACCTAAACCTCCCCCTCTGCAACTTGAGACCATTACTCCTTGTTCTGTCATCTTCTATCACTGAGAACAGTCTAGATCCATCCTCTTTGGAACCCCCTTTCAGGTAGTTGAAAGCAGCTATCAAATCGCCCCTCATTCTTCTCTTCTGCAGACTAAACAATCCCAGTTCCCTCAGCCTCTCCTCGTAAGTCATGTGCTCCAGCCCCCTAATCATTTAATAGCTGCTTTCTTACCAACCCAGAGGATTTTCCTCCTCCCCTCTGTCTGTATGATGGGTTATTAGCATTTTCACAAGCAATCATTACTTCAGCAGGATCTACATCCCATCTTAAAGAGAGTTAGTTTTCACTAGCACATCAGGAACAAAATCCTGCAAAATCTGGATCTGGATGGGGGTACCCTCTTTTACCCCACTTTCTAGCCCCGAGAGGTCAGTTGTGTGGCTGATCCCCTCTGGGAGGTCTGTTACAAAGTTCCCTCTCAAAGCCTGAGTCACAGGCTGGTTGTTTCTCCCTTACAGGAAATACACACTCCTTCCTCCATGAGGAGACACTGCCTTCAGCTATACCCCTGGAGCGAGACAGGTTTTCCCTGCTGTAGAGGAATCAAGGAGACTCTCTCTCATTTCTTCAGCAGTTCCTGGAACTTTCACCCTTTCCCTCTGTGGTCTGAGCCAGAGGGCACTATAATGGTCTGACTTACATGGAAGAAATCATTGCCAATGATCATATCAATGGGGCTATCATTGACTAACCCCACTGATAATACATCTTCCAAATCCTCCGTTTCTATGTGCACTTTAGCCAAAGGCACAAGGATTTTGTGACCTCCTACTAATGAAAGCTCTGCCATCTGTCCAGGCAGTGTGTCATCTTCTTGCACTATGCTCCTCCTAACCACAGAAATTTCTGCCCCTGTCTCTTCCCACCTATCGTTTTCCCTGCTATTAATCCTGACAGCTTTGATGTTCTTCATGCCAGGTTGTGCAGAGGCTAATGTTACTAACCCAGTATGCTGAGTGACAGGCTCCTGTGGGAATTCTGTGCTCAGGGTCGCGGCATTCCCATGGGTTACCTGCTACCTGCTTCCTCCCAGCACAGGGCATTTATTCCTCAGGTGATCAGTGGAATTACACCGATAGCACCTGCTGGGCTCTTCTGTTTTTACAAGAAATTGGGGTTGGGGATTAGAGGAATGGGGTAAAAGGAAACCCTGCTTCCCACCAAATTTAAACCCCTCTGTCTGTGGTTTATTCACAATTGATGCTTGTGTCTGCTCAAAATCATCAGCTAGAGAAGCCAGCTCATCCACAGTTGTCACCCTTTTGTCCCATAGACACTGTTTTACATCATCTGTACACATGTTTAAGAAATGCTCCTGAGCAACAAGGTCAAACATTCCTTCAAATCTGGTGACACCTTTGCCCCTTGCCCACTTTCCCATCAAATATTTTATTTTGTTTACATGTTCCACATTACTCATTCAACACCCCTTTTTAGGATACCTAAAATTCACTCTATATGTTTCTGGGTAATCTGAAATTGTTTTAAAACTATTTATTTGAATTTACAATACTCTAAAGCATCCAAAATTTCATTTTATTGAATATATCCAGAGCTTTACCAGTTAACATTGCAACTACAGTGGGCACCTTCTGAACATCAACAAATGTTCCCATTTGTGAATTTTTGGAGAGGTGGAAATCAGTGGAGTGGGAGGGATCTGGTTCTGTTTTTCCAACAAGTCCAATTGGTGTTTCCACTCTCCCTCTTTCACCTCAATTTCTCGTTGTTTTAGTCCCATAGCCCTTCTGTGTTCAGCCTCCTCTCTGGCAGCCTCTGCCTGCTTTATCTCCAAAATTCTCCCATGTTTTTTTCTATTTTTACTGCCTGCAGTGTGAACAGCTCCATCTTCACTCATTTTGCAGCTTTTCTGTCCCTACTTCCCTTCTCCGATGTAAGCAAAAAAACTGGTAACCTCTTAGACTGATCTCCAGCCACCACACTTAAAGTTTCATGAAAATCTCTATACCACTGTATGAAGTGCAAATATCACTCAGAACAACAAGCTGTGAATTTCACCCTACTCGCTGAGTCACTGTGATGTACTTCCCTGGGGTCCAACCTGGAACTGGGGCACCGCGGAACCCTCTGGCATTCACAAATCTGGGCCCCAACTCACACTGTGAGGCTGTGACAAGCTGCAAACCCCTACAGGCCCTGCACTCACACAAACATTCACAGGCAGGGACACACACAGCTGAGTTACATGAATGCTTTCACCAGCCACTCAGGAACCAATAATATAGATGCTCATAGCAGGGGCCGTAACCCATATTCTGGTTAAAATCATAGAATCATGGAAGATTAGGGTTGGAAGGGACCTCAGGAGGTATCTAGTCCAACCCCCTGCTCAAAGCAGGACCAAACTCAACTAAATCATCCCAGTTAGAGCTTTGTCAAGTGGGCCATAAAAACCGCTATGAATGGATATTCCACCACCTCCCTATGTTCACAGGAAAGTCATCATGTGGGAAAAGCTTCTTCCATGGCCCATTGTGTTCATTGTTTGGCCATGAACTTGAATAGTCCATGTGCTGGATAGATTGTGTATAAACTACTTTTTGGGAATTACCACAAGAGGAAACACATTTTAAATACAGGCAGATAGTCAATATTCATAACTTCAGATACAAAAACGGAGACATGCATACAAATAGGATAATCATATTCAACAAACCACAACTTTTAAACTGGCACCTCACATAACATATTTTGTACAAGATTTGTTGCAACTATATAGCAGTGGTGACTATGCGGTGCCAGGGTGTTGCTTTGTGGTACAGAATGTCTGAGCAATATGTCTATAGAACTAGATCTAATTTTGCATGTTTATATAAGACATTCATCCATATCCTCAAAAAGACTGCATTCTAGTCTGTACCACAGGGGAAAAGCAAGTCAAGGGACACAGCAAAAGACCATGAAAGAGTGTTTCCCCTGCTACCCATTATACACCCAATACGTGCCCCCCTGAAAATGTCCCTCTCATTTTCCTTGTTTAGCGAGTGTCACCTGAGCTTTCTGTTTTTCATACCTCAGCTTCACACACATTACTGGATTATCAGACCTTTTGCCACAGTATCTGGGGAGCCATTCATCCCGTCAGTCATCATCATCATCTTCATGGCAAATCCCAAAGGAACGTTGCCTCAGTGCAAACTGAGCACTGCCTGAATCAGTCCCTAGGAATATTCGTAAGGTGGTCTGGTTGTATATTTGTGCACTGGCAGTCTTGTAGTACTGCTGCAGCTTTTGGCAAGTATGTGATCTTAGAATCATAGACTATCAGGGTTGGAAGGGACCTGAGGAGGTATCTAGTCCAACCCCTTGCTCAAAGCAGGACCAACCCCAACTAAATCATGCCAGCCAGGGCTTTGTCAAGCCGGGCCTTAAAAACCTCTAATGATGGAGATTCCACCACCACCCTAGGTAACCCATTCCAGTGCTTCACCACCCTCCTAGGGAAATAGTGTTTCCTAATATGATTGGCCATGTAGTAGCATTTCTTAATATGCCCATTTCAGAATTTGCAGGTCTTTCACTCTAGTAATGTGTCCCCAGCAAGAAAGTGGCCAAAACTTTCACAGTGCAGATATGGAAGTTTGCTGGTTTCAGCTTTGAATATCCTCACTCCTGATCTTGTGCTGGTCCTTTATACGTAACAGCTGCTGCAGACCACAAGCATTTCAAATGTCAGCCCGGAGTTCCTCAGTCTTCCTCAGCCCCCACATTTTGAATCCATCCACTGGAGCTGGGGTACCCATTGTTCTGTAGATTGTAGCAAGCCTCCTGCCACGACATCCCCACAAAGGCCACAGAAGGGAACAGGGCAGCAGCTACTCCTGTACGAGTGCCTGTATCTTTCAGGCAGCCTCCAGCCCTATCTGTGAAGCTGTCACCTGCCCTGCAATCCCTCCAGACATGTTAATACCGAGCTGGTTGCAGTTTGCAGCTGCAGGCTGCTTAACGGTAATGGACAGGATCTTGGTTTTAGCTGGATTAGGAAAAGACTTATGTGCATTGCTTCTTGCCCAGACAGATCAGCTGTCAGATGCATCAATTCCCAGTACTACACCTGCAATTCCCTCTGAAGTCGATGGAAACAGCCCCTTGAGCATTTGTAACTGGCACCTAAGCTGGGATGCACTTTAGACGTGGCAGAGTGTATGTGTGTCAGGTACAAAGGAAAGAGAGATGGACCAAAATGCAGAGAGAGAGAGAGAGAGGATGAAATCCACTAGAACAGGGATTTCCTGCCTTTGCCATTCTGGGAGAGACAAACCCTCTCCCTGACCCCAAGTCAGCACTTCATGGTTCAGGAAACATTTCCTTCAGGGCAGCCCGGCTGCATCAGTGCAGGAACCAGAACACTCAGGGAAACACTGATGGAGAGGAGCCACATTTGGGTGGAGAACATCTTGTGGACACTTCCGCACCAGCCCCATTCCCCTTCCACTCACAGTCCTCTAGCATCCGAGTAGCAGCTCCAAGTTTGCTGTCACAGCCCTGCTCAAGCTCTTGTGGCTGGACACCCAACAGGTGGCTGCGTTTGGTTCGCACAAACTGGATCCGTGTGCTTTTGAGTCACAGCAGCATTGAGGCCCTGCCTCTGCCTCTGGGTTTCTTGTGGTGCAGCTTCAGTTCTAGCATATCTCTCTGGGAGCGGAGATCTGAGCAACAAGACACTGAAACTAGCATGGCTCCCCCGACTCTCCAATTGGTTCAGCACACCCTTCTCGGAGCTCCCCCTTGTACTCATTCTGTTTCCAGTTTCTCGCTTTTGGGCACATGATCGTTAAAGCAAACAGATCCAGGCTTTGCAAAAGGGGTTGATAAAACAATTCCTCTACTTGAGACAGCACAAGAGATACCCAGATCCAGGTAAACACAATACAACACCTGCATGCCATTCTCTGCCTCTGTGCCCTCACCACGCTGGATCCTTTATTGGGATTTGGTCAGAGCCCACCAGGGTGTCCAGGATCCACCTCCTGCAATTCCTGGCTTCTCCACCTGCTGGAACCTGTCTCTGCTGGAACCTCCCCTCTGATGAAATTGTGTCTCTCTCCTGCCCCAGCTTCTTCTGGCTCAACCAGTCTCTGTGTTTTAAAGGGCTGCACCAACCCCTCCTCTCTCTGTTCCCGCTTCTGGGGAGGTTCCATTCCTTCCATGCCCACCCCTCTGCAGAGACACTGGGGAAAACAGGTTTTATCTAGAATGCAGTTGCTCCTTTCTTCTCTCTGGGTGAGATCTCATTAGGAGATGATAGTCTTTAATTATCAACTTATTTATAGACTGAGGCCTCTGTTCCAGCCTCTGCCTCCGAGCACAAGGCGTGTGAGTGAAGAGTATAGGAAAAGACCAGAGACATAAGGATAGAGACGGTTCATACAATCACGTGTGAATTAATAGGGTTGTCACCATCTGGGTTTTACCCGTACCATCTTCTGTGTCCGGGCGCCATTTAGTTTGCTCAAAAAGGGGACTTGGAAGTGTTTGGTTACTATGGGGCATTAACTCATGGCAGCCCCTGCTCAGCCAGCAAACAGGCTCCTTGTCAAGCTGTAGCAACTCCCGTCCCAGACCCAGAGCAGAGGGAATCCAGGTCAGGGGGAGGAAGATGGAAATAAAACAATGTGTGATGTGGGAGGGGAGAAGTGAGAAACAGGGCTGGGATCTTGGGGCAAGAGCTGGGGAAGAGGGCTGGGCCTAGAGGGTTAGTGCCTTGAAGGAAGATGTGGAGCAGGGGCTGTCTCTTGTGGGAAGAAGCGGGGCAGAGGTGGGGCCTCAGGGGTTCAGTTATCACCAATTAGAAAGGTGTCAACCCTATGAATTAATGAGTTGTGCACAGATGGATTCCCCAGTTTGTCACGCTGGCATGGCACAGTAAAGTCAGGAAAGGGTTTAATGTTTTTTTGACAGTCCAGTAGCTCATTCAGGGAAGAGGGTCCAGCACTATGTTACCAGCCAGCTCTGCACGGAACTTGGTCTGAGAGCCAGAGCACCAGGAGAAAACTTTAGCTCCTTTATGCGTAAAGAGACGGAGCAGCCAGTGCCGGATCTGTTTAGTCCTCATCCCATAGATGATGGGATTTAGCATGGGGGGCACCAGTAGGTACACATTGGCAAAGAGAACGCGGAAATCCAGGGCGACATTGAGGCCAAAACGGTATGCGAGGGAGGAGAAGATAGTTGGGATGTAAAAGGCTAAGATGGCACAGAGATGGGAGCTGCAAGTCCCAAAGGTCTTGAGCCGGGCATCCTTGGTGGGGAGGCTGAAAATTTCCCTGAGGATCTGGGTATAGGACACGGTGATCAAAAACACATCCGTACCTGTCACAAAAGATAGCACAAAGAGGCCGTAGTAACTACTGATGCTGATGTCGGCGCAGGCCAGCTTCACCACATATATGTGCTCACAGTGCGTGTGGGGGATCATGTTGGTTCTGCAATATGGCCACCTCCTCGCCAAGAAGGGATAGGGCAGTATGAGCAATCCACCACGCAACACCACTGCCAGGGCAATCTTGGCCACCACAGGGTTTGTCAGGATGGTGGAATGTCTCAGGGGGTGGCAGATGGCCACATAACGATCCAAAGCCATGGCCACAAATATCCCAGATTCCATCACTGAGAAGCCATGAATGAAGTACAACTGGATGAGGCAGGCACTGAAATCAATCTCCCTTGAATTAAACCAGAAGATGCTCAGCATTTTGGGAAGGATGGATGTAAACAGGACCAGGTCGGTGACAGCCAGCATGCAGAGGAAATAGTACATGGGCCCATGGAGGCTCGGCTCCATCTTCACGACGAACAGGATGGTGAAGTTCCCCAAGATGGCTATGGCGTACATAGTGCAGAAGGGGATGGAGATCCAGACATGGGCCCTCTCCAGGCCAGGAATGCCCAGCAGGATGAAGGTGGAGGGGTTGGTGAAGTCGGTTGTGTTGGAATCTGACATGGAGTAGGGTAGATGCTGTCCAACTCTGAGGCTGAACGGTGTCTCCTGCGTGTATCGTACCTTCCCCTGACTCTCCGAATGTGCCCAGGGATGGTCTCAGTACAAATGCCTGGATGGAGAGACAATGTGAATATGAGACACTACATGCACTACTGAAGGCTGATCTCATGGGTGAAGGAGATTGGTGGCTCATCATACACTGAAAAATGACAAATTCATTATTCAGAGAAATTAATTATGAACCATTGACCCTACTAAAGCCAATTTTATTGTGTTCCATGCTTCACCCAGGCTAGAGAATCCATGCTGTAGATTGTTCCCCATCCACCCGGTTACTGAAAAATTGAGAGTGGAAAAGATCTAAACCTTTGCTGAAACCTGTGCCAGGGGGAAACATCCCAACTAGAACTCATCTCAGGGGAAAGACCTGGGCATCATTGATAGCAGCTCCATGGAAACACCTGCTCATTCACAGTAGTGACCAAAACAAAGATGGTGCTCGGATGCCTAAGCAATAGTATGGAGAATAACCTGTAATGGATACATGGTCAACTGGGGTCAACCAGTGTCTATAAACCAGAAAGAAAGGGAGTTTCTGAGACAGGTTATGAGAATGGGAGAGGTTGCCATAAACAGATAGACTGAAAAGTCTGTGACAGCTTAGTTTAGAGAAGAGACAAAGAAGAGGGCAAATAACAGAGGAGAACAAAATAAAGAATGGAACTGATTGCATTCAATTATCAATGAAACCGTTCCCAACCCGTAATATCTATAGACTCTTAATACACAAAATGGGCTAATTCCCCAAAGCTGAGGCAAATTATCAGGAAAATTTATCAGGAGGAAAAACTTAGACACAAAAAAAGGGAATGAAACTTGGGAGTTCTTAAGAAGGGATTATGAGATTGTGAAAAAGCCACGATTCCACAATCAAGAAAATGGACAACTCTGGCTAAAAACCTCGTTCAGTGAGAAAGTGAAGGCAGCAATTAAGGAGGGAAAGCAACATATAATACATGGGGAAAAAAGGAGAAATAGACAGCAAGCAATACAAATTGGAAGTTATGAAAATTCATAAGGGACGTTAAAGGCATCAGGGAAAAATCCATGCATGGCAAGGCTTAGGATCACATTAAGGAGGTTATTAAGTATATTAAGAACAAAAGAAATCCTAAAAAAGGTACAGGGCAATGAGAGGGAGAAAGGACACTTGTTAATGTTGCAGAAAAGGTAGATGTGTTCAAGAAATATTGTTGTTCTGCATTTGGAAAGAAGCAGTATGAGGTACTCATATCACCTGAGGTGAAGAAATACTTTCCAGTCCATTAGCAGTCAAGAAGGGTATTAAATAGCATCTACAGTTGAACCTTAGCGTTATGAACACACAAAGTGACCAATAGAACTGACTGATCCACCACACATCTCATTAAAACTAGTAGCACGCAATCAGGCAGCAGCAAAGCCCCCCCCCCCCCCCCAAAAAGCCCCAAACAGGACAGTTCTGTGTTGAATGTAAACTATTAAAAAATAAAGGGAAAGTTTAAAAAACAAGATTTGACAATGTTAGGAAACAATGGAAAAGCTGCTAAGGTATTAGTTCCAAAAAAGATTAGGAATATAATTAATGCCAGTCAACAACATGGTTTATGGAAAACAGGTCTTGTCAAATAAACTCAATATCATCTTTGAATGAGAGTTCACATTTGGTTGACAAAGGGAACCATGGACATCGATTTCCCTGATTAGTAGGGAGAACATTCAGTTAAAAATGAACACTATGCAATATCAGTAGTGCGTACATTAAATGGACTAAAAACTGGCTAACTGAGAGATCTCAGAAAACATTTGTCAATGGGCCATTGTCAGTGAGTGGAGTTGTGTCTAGTGGGGTTCTCCAGGGATCAGTTCTAGGCCCGATGTTATTCAATATTTTCACCAAGCATCTGGAAGCAAATAGGAAATCATGGCAGATAAAATTTGTGGATGACCTAAAGATTGGCAGAGTGGTTACAATGAAGACGCCAAGGCAGGCATACAGATTGATCTGTATCATTTGGTGAGCTAGGACCATGCAAACAAAATGTTTTAATTGAGTGAAACAGACTTGGGCACAGTATTATGAAAGGCAGGGACTCTGAAAAGGATTTAAGGGTTTCAATAGACAACCAACTCATGAACTTACAATGCAATGCTCTGGCCAAAAGCGCTGATGTGATCCTTGGACACATAATCAGGGGAATGGTGAGTTGGAGCATGGGAAGGATTTTACCTCTGCACATGGTACTGATGACACCAACTGCATCCAGTTCTGGGGTCCATATTTCAAAAATGATGTTGAAAAATGAGAGAGAATATAACATAGGAACATAAGAATGGCCATAGTGGGTCAGACCAAAGGTCCATCTAGCCCAGTATCCTATCCTCTGACAGTGGCCAATGCCAGGTGCCCCAGAGGGAATTGAACCCTGTTATGGTCTTGGCCTTCACAACATCTTCTGGCAAGGAGTTCCACAGGTTGACTGTGTATTGTGTGAAGAAATACTTCCTTTTATTTGTTTTAAACCTTCTGCTTATTAATTTCATTTGGTGACCCCTAGTTCTTGTGTTATGAGAAGTAGTAAACAACACTTCCTTATCTACTTTCTCTACACCAGTCATGATTTTATAGACCTCAATCATATCTCCCCTTAGCCGTCTCTTTTCCAAGCTGAAAAGTCCCAGTCTTATTTATCTTTCCTCATACAGAAGCTGTTCCATACCCCTAATAATTTTTGTTGCACTTTTCTGAACCTTTTCCAATTCCAATATATCTTTTTTTTTTTTTTTTTTTTTTGAGATGGGGCGACCACATCTGCACACAATATTCAAGATGTGGGCATGCCATGGATTTATAGAGAGGCAATATGATATTTTCCATCCTATTATCTATCACTTTCTTAATTATTCCCAGAATTCTGTTTGCTTTTTTGACTGTCGCTGCACATTGAGTGGATGTTTTCAGAGAACTATGCACAATGACTCCGGCATCTCTTTCTTGAGTGGTAACAGCTAATTTAGACCCCATCATATTATATGTTTAGTTGGGATTATGCCTTCCAATGTGAATTACTTTGCATTTATCAACATTAAATTTAATCTGCCATTTTGTTGCCAAGTCACCCAGTTTTGAGAGATCCTTTTGTAGCTCTTCGCAGTCTGCCTGGGTGTGACCTATCTTTAGTAATTTTGTATCCTTTGAAATTTTCCCCCCTTACCGTTTACCCCTTTTTCCAGATCATTTATGAATATGTTGAATAGGACTGGTCCCAGAACAACATTCATGCTTACCCTTTGTTTCCTATCTTTTAACCACTTACCAATCCATGAGAGCACCTTCCCTTTTATCCTGTGGTAGCTTACTTTACTTAAAAGCCTTTGGTGAGGAACCTTGTCAAAGGCTTTCTGAAAATCTAAGTACACTATATCTACTGGATCCCCTTTGTCCACATGCTTGTTGACCCCCTCAAAGAATTCTAATAGATTGGTGAGGCATGATTTCCCTTTACTGAAACCATGTTGACTCTTCCTCAACAAATGATATTCATCTATATGGTTGTAGAGGTTGTAGAAAAAAGCCACAACAATGATCGGAGACTGGAGAAAATGCCTGAGAGAGACATAAAGTATGTCATCTATTTATCTTATCAAAAACAGTATTACGCAGGGAGTAAACCATGGCTAATAACAGGGGCTCTGCTTTCTAGTTTAGAAAGGCAGAGCAAGGCCCAGTCGTTGGAGCTGAAGCCAGACAAATTCCAGTTGGAAATATGGGCCAAATTTTTAGCACTTAGAGTGATTAAAAATTTGGGCAAACTGAGAAGGGAAGTGGTGGATTGTCCAACTCCCCATGTCTGCAGATCCAGACTGGAATCTTTAATAGAAGATCTGTTTAAGGATTTGTCTACATTTAAAATGCCGCTGTAGAGCTTCAGTGTAGATACTACTTACACCGATGGCAGGGGTTCTCCCATCAGCATAGATAATCCACCTCCCCAAGAGGTGGTAGCTAGGTAGATGGAAGAATACTTCCATTGACCTCATTCTGACTACACCGGGGTTAGATTGATATAGCTACATTTCACAGGGGTGTGAAATTTTTTGCTATTGCAAAAGAAGCAGATGCAGTTTTGAGTTCTATTAACAGAGGCATAACATGCTAGTTATGGGAGGTGAAATTACCGCTCTACTTGGTGCTGGTTAGTCCTCAGCTGGAGTATTGTGACTAGTTTGGGTCATCAATGTATAGGAAGGATGTAGAGAAACTGGAAAGGATTTAGAGGCAAGACACAAAAATGATCAAAGGAAGGGAATGGAAGTCATATGAGGAAGTTGAAGGAACTGGATATGTTTAGTTTGGAAAAGAGGAGATTGAGGGTGGACGTAACAGTGGTCATCAGATACTTGAAAGGCTGTAATAGAAATATGGAGAAAAGTTGTTCTCTCCTGCCGCAGAAGGAAGGACTAGAGACAAGGGGTTTAACACTCAGCACTACAGATTTAGGTGAAATCTCAGGAGAAACTTTCATAACTGTAAGAACAGGAGGACAGTGGAACAGATGCCCCGGCAGGTCATGGAAGCTCCTTCACTGTAGGTTTTCCAAAGGAAGCTGGATAGTCATCTGTCTGGGATGGTTTAGATGCAACAAATCCTGCATCTTTATAGGGATTAGGCTAACTGACCCTTGCAGTCCATTCTCATCCTGTGGGTCTATGATTGTATGATAGAATATCATTGCGTTCACCAGGCTTTAGTCAAACACAAATTATGGAGCTCAATACAGGTGTAACTGTATGAAATGTAATGTGTTATCCAGGAATTCAGACTGGATGATCTAATCGTCTTTTCTAACCTGAAACTGTATGAATATATCAATAAAGAAAGTAGAAGAAGCATTTATATTTACTGTGTCTCATAACAGACGAACCAGGGAATATTCAGTTACACTGAAAGCATGAACATACAACACTGATAAAAGAAAATTGTTTTCATAATACATATTTGGCCTGGGGAACTCCTTGACACAGACATCATTGGAGCAAAGTACTTAGTAGAATGGGATTCACAAATGGATTGGCCATTGTAGGTGGTGCTGGTGGCACCAGCTTTAGGTAAAGTTTTCTGAAACTTTCAGTTAGGATACCTCATTTTCAGTTGCGTATAAGTCTGCTTCCGACTGAAATTTTTTTTTAATTTTTATTTCAGGCAATACAGTTCAACCAACTTCTCAAATGTAGCTGGGAGAAAACATGTCTTGCCCATGTTGAAAAATTCTTATAATTGTGCCAGAGAGGAGCGATAGCACCTCAAAGTTTTCTACCAGATAAAAGTCAGGTAACCATCCCCCACCACCACCCCATTAAGAGACAGAGCCCTGAAATGCAAGTGGAGGAAGTGATAGTCTCTGTGCATTAACACACAGCTGGCTCCTGAGGTCTGTACTCGGTTCTCACTCTATGGGGAGTTTTGCCTCAGTGGGGTCTGAGCAAACAACGGGGCACAGCTTCGGAATTTAGTCTTGTATTGTACATCTACTAACACCCTTTATCCTGAGGGATCCATTCTGCAAATGAAATGCAGCCACCTCGTGGCTCAAAGCCATCAGCTGGGGTTGGCAGGGGTGCACAGAATAGAGTGACATTTTGCTCCATGTTACCAGAGCAAACTCATCACTGTCACTAGGGCCCTGGGATGTTTAATGGCTGTGTGTGGAGAGGACCATAGACCTATTTTCTATCCCATCACTCACATATTGCCCTGGGTTTTCAAGCAGGTGAGCTCCTCAGCAAGAGATGGGTACCTGTGAATTCTGAGATGGAAGTATCTTCCCTGGGAATCCCCCTCAGGTAGCCGTGCTCCACACCTCTTTCACCCCAGCATCTGCAGCAACATACCACACCGAGAGCCGACACAGGAGTGTGCACCATTTATAATATAGCTCTGTGCAATCCCAGTGGGGTTCGCTCAGCCTCTAGCATGGAAGTGGCATCTGAATGTAAACAGGCTGGAGACAAGCCTGTCTGCCCCTCTGTGTTTTTTATCCAGCTTTAGGAGTAAACAGTAATTCAGGGACATTCCCAAAGTGAGATGAGAATTCTTGGGCTCCCCACGGAGTCAGAGAGCAATTGGCTGCTCTGTGCATTTGTGTATATTTAAAAGTTCTAGTTGATTAGTAAGAAAACTAGGGACAATCACTACGTCTCCATAGGGTCTGATACCCTGTAAATGCCCAGTATGGATGGAAAGATAGTAGACAGATAGATCAGGAGACAGAGGACTGCGGGGAGACTGAACACAGGCACATGCAGGCACATGGTGCTGTCGCTAATCATAGAATCATAGAATCATAGAATATCAGGGTTGGAAGGGACCTCAGGAGGTCATCTAGTCCAACCCCCTACTCAAAGCAGGACCAACCCCAACTAAATCATCACAGCCAGGGCATTGTCAAGCCTGAGCTTAAAAACCTCTAAGGAAGGAGATTCCACCACCTCCCTAGGTAACCCATTCCAGTGCTTCACCACCCTCCTAGTGAAAAAGTTTTTCCTAATATCCAATCTAAACCTCCCCCACTGCAACTTGAGACCATTACTCCTTGTTCTGTCATCTGGTACCACTGTGAACAGTCTAGATCCATCCTCTTTGGAACCCCCTTTCAGGTAGTTGAAAGCAGCTATCAAATCCCCCCTCATTCTTCTCTTCTGCAGACTAAACAATCCCAGTTCCCTCAGCCTCTCCTCATAACTCATGTGCTCCAGCCCCCTAATCATTTTTGTTGCCCTCCGCTGGACTCTTTCCAATTTTTCCACATCCTTCTTGTAGTGTGGGGCCCAAAACTGGACACAGTACTCCAGGTGAGGCCTCACCAATGTCGAATAGAGGGGAACGATCACGTCCCTCGATCTGCTGGCAATGCCCCTACTTATACAGCCCAAAATGCCGTTAGCCTTCTTGGCAACAAGGGCACACTGTTGACTCATATCCAGCTTCTCGTCCACCGTAACCCCTAGGTCCTTTTCTGCAGAACTGCTGCCTAGCCACTCGGTCCCTAGTCTGTAACAGTGCATGGGATTCTTCCGTCCTAAGTGCAGGACTCTGCACTTGTCCTTGTTGAACCTCATCAGGTTTCTTTTGGCCCAATCCTCTAATTTGTCTAGGTCCCTCTGTATCCTATCCCTACCCTCCAGCGTATCTACCACTCCTCCCAGTTTAGTGTCATCTGCAAATTTGCTGAGAGTGCAGTCCACGCCATCCTCCAGATCATTAATGAAGATATTGAACAAAACCGGCCCCAGGACCGACCCTTGGGGCACTCCGCTTGAAACCGGCTGCCAACTAGACATGGAGCCGTTGATCACTACCCGTTGAGCCCGACGATCTAGCCAGCTTTCTATCCACCTTATAGTCCATTCATCCAGCCCATACTTCTTTAACTTGCCGGCAAGAATACTGTGGGAGACCGTATCAAAAGCTTTGCTAAAGTCAAGGAATAACACATCCACTGCTTTCCCCTCATCCACAGACCCAGTTATCTCCTCATAGAAGGCAATTAGGTTAGTCAGGCATGACTTGCCCTTGGTGAATCCATGCTGACTGTTCCTGATCACTTTCCTCTCCTCTAAGTGCTTCAGAATTGATTCCTTGAGGACCTGCTCCATGATTTTTCCAGGGACTGAGGTGAGGCTGACTGGCCTGTAGTTCCCCGGATCCTCCTTCTTCCCTTTTTTAAAGATGGGCACTACATTAGCCTTTTTCCAGTCATCCGGGACCTCCCCCGATCGCCATGAGTTTTCAAAGATAATGGCCAATGGCTCTGCAATCACATCCGCCAACTCCTTTAGCACCCTCGGATGCAGCGCATCCGGCCCCATGGACTTGTGCTCGTCCAGTTTTTCTAAATAGTCCCGAACCACTTCTTTCTCCACAGAGGGCTGGTCACCTTCTCCCCATACTGTGCTGCCCAGTGCAGCAGTCTGGGAGCTGACCTTGTTCGTGAAGACAGAGGCAAAAAAAGCATTGAGTACATTAGCTTTTTCCACATCCTCGGTCACTAGGTTGCCTCCCTCATTCAGTAAGGGGCCCACACTTTCCTTGACTTTCTTCTTGTTGCTAACATACCTGAAGAAACCCTTCTTGTTACTCTTAACATCTCTTGCTAGCTGCAACTCCAAGTGTGATTTGGCCTTCCTGATTTCACTCCTGCATGCCTGAGCAATATTTTTATACTCCTCCCTGGTCATTTGTCCAATCTTCCACTTCTTGTAAGCTTCTTTTTTGCGTTTAAGATCAGCAAGGATTTCACTGTTTAGCCAAGCTGGTCGCCTGCCATATTTACTATTCTTTCTACACATCGGGATGGTTTGTTCCTGCAACCTCAATAAGGATTCTTTAAAATACAGCCAGCTCTCCTGGACTTCTTTCCCCCTCATGTTATTCTCCCAGGGGATCCTGCCCATCAGTTCCCTGAGGGAGTCAAAGTCTGCTTTTCTAAAGTCCAGGGTCCATATTCTGCTGCTTTCCTTTCTTCCTTGTGTCAGGATCCTGAACTCTACCATCTCATGGTCACTGCCTCCCAGGTTCCCATCCACTTTTGCTTCCCCTACTAATTCTTCCCAGGTTGTGAGCAGCAGGTCTAGAAGAGCTCTGCCCCTAGTTGGTTCCTCCAGCACTCAGTAATTCTCATCAGTCTTCACACTGTGCAGCACCTTTCATTGAAGGATTTTGAAAACGCCTATCAAAGGAAATTCACTATGAACATATCCCCATTATATGGATAGGGAAACTGAGGCACATGGTGAGATGAGTGGTCCAAGTTCTTACAGAGGTGGGATTCAGAGGAAAGGCTGGAAGAGGGAGCCTGAGCCTTCGCTATCCTCTGAAGGTGAATCTGAGGTTTTCAGAACTAGCTGGAGGTTGTGAGCTCCCCACTCCTGTGAGGTGTGAACTCCGGGACTCCACTTCCGCTCCCACTCAGAAACCTGCCAGGGAATCACAGTCACTGGGGCACTTCGGGGGAACAGACTTAGTAAAAGCAACACCAACACAATGTTGCTGTGGATAGAGTGCTACCAGGGGCTTGTTCTGGGGACAGAGGCCTTCCCCTCCCCCAAAGCTCCCATGGAAGAAAGATGCCCTGTAGGCAGGATAGAGACTGGATTAATGTTTTTGTAGGATTAGTTCTCTCCCTCTTGGTTCATTTCCCCCCAGTCTCTCAAAGGTGGAATTGAAATCTAATGTTCCAGGCTGTGTCAGACTTTCCAGGATTGCCGCAGCTGGAATCACTTGGATTCCCATAGCTGAATTCTCTGCCTGCTCATCTTGCTCATCGAGAGAATGAGAGTGAATGAATTCTCCTATCCGAGCCAAACAGGGGCACCATTTCCACCTATATTCAAGTTACTAACACTCTGTAGCTGGCAAAAGTGGTTTGCCCTACATCTGTAGTTAAAAACAAAAGGGGTGGCAGGGGGCTAGGCCCTGATTTGGCTGGATTATTTTGTTTATTAATTATCATCTTTATTTGTATTGTGGATGTGACGGTACCTCCCATAAGGCTTTGTGGGAATATGACATAACTGGAATATGTTTTATGCTGCCTGTGCCAGGTACATATCTATGTAAAGGTTATGATCTACTAGTTATGTTCACCCTAGTTGTATGCAGGCACCATTTGTGTGTTCAAAGTTATGAACATGGGCTGTGTAATTGCTTGATTCCTAAGGGGCCTCAGTTAGAACATTTGGTGACTTCTGGGGAAAGGAATGTGCAAATTAGGTGTTCAGTCAGGGGGCACTTAACAGACAAAAGAGCTTGGAAGATTCCAATCCACATCAGAAGTCTACCTGAGGACGTTCAAGGCAGCATGTGGGTAATGGCTGCTACCTGCAGTCCTGAGTCATGCATGGGCATGTGACCTGCCCATGTGATTTTCGAATCTCCATTCTGTGACAGGATTCTACAGAGGGAGAGGAGGGGGTCTCCACCCACAAGAGACAGTCTATTTAAACCTGTGGGAGACCCCTCCATTTTGTCTTCAGCTGGCTAAAGAAGGAGCCTCTCCACCCCCACAGGACACTTGAAGGAAACTGAAAACTACAGGGGGTGTGAGTGATTGCTGGACCCAGGCTAAAAGAAGATTAGCCTGTAAAAGGGAACATTTTGGAACTGGTGAGGATCTTATCTGTATTTAGTGCAATTAGACATAGATTTGCGTATTTTATTTTATTTTGCTTGGTAACTTCTTTTGTTCTGTCTGTTACTACTTGAAATCACTTAAATCCTACTATCTGTATTTAATAAAATCACTTTCTACTTATTAATTAACTCAGAGTATGTATTAATACCTGGGGGAGCAAACAGCTGTGCATATCTCTCTATCAGTGTTATAGAGGGCGAACAATTTATGAGTTTACTCTGTATAAAGCTTATACAGGGTAAAACGGATTTATCTGGGTTTAGACCCCATTGGGAATTGGGCATCTGAGTGTTAAAGGCAAGCAGACTTCTGTGAGCTGTTCTCAGGTAACCCTGCAGCTTTGGGACAGGTGGTTCAGACTCTGGTCTGTGTCTGGAGCAGATAGGTGTGTCTGGCTGTCAGCAAGACTTTGAGTGCTGGAACTACCTGTAGCTGGCAGGGGAGAATAGAACCAGAGGTAGCCTTTGCACATCAGCTGGCAGCTCCCAAGGGGGTTTCTGTGAACCAACCCGTCACAGTGGAAGCCTCCAGAGGCCCTGGTGCAGTTGAGGGCCCCTTGTGCTGGGCCCTTCGCAAACACAGGAGAAACAGCCCCGTTCCAAGAAACTCATAAATCAAATTAAGATATTATGATAATCAAATGGAAGGGGTCAACAAACATGTGGACAAGGGGGATCCAGTGGACATAGTGTACTTAGATTTCCAGAAAGCCTTTGACAAGGTCCCTCACCGAAGGCTCTTACATCAACTAAGTTGTCATGGGATAAGAGGGAAGGTCCTTTCATGGACTGAGAACTGGTTAAAAGACAGGGAACAAAGGGTAGGAATAAATGGTAAATTTTCAGAATGGAGAGGGGTAACTAGTGGTGATCCTAGGACCGATCCTATTCAACTTATTCATAAATGATATGGAGAAAGGGGTAAACAGTGAGGTGGCAAAGTTTGCAGATGATACTAAACCACTCAAGATAGTTAAGACCAAAGCAGACTGTGAAGAACTTCAAAAAGATCTCACAAAACTAAGCGATTCATGCAACAAAATGACAAATGAAATTTAATGTGGATAAATGTAAAGTAATGCACATTGGAAAAAATAACCCCACCTATACAAACAATATGATGGGGGCTAATTTAGCTACAACTAATCAGGAAAGAGATCTTGGAGTCATAGTGGATAGTTCTCTGAAGACGTCCACGCAGTGTGCAGTGGCAGTCAAAAGAGCAAACAGGATGTTAGGAATCATTAAAAAAGGGATAGAGAATAAGAGAGAGAATATATTATTGCTCTTATACAAATCCATGGTACACCCACATCTTGAATACCACGTACAGATCTGGTCTTCTCATCTCAAAAAAGATATATTGGCATTAGGAAAGGTTCAGAGAAGGGTAAGTAAAATGAGTAGGGGTTTGGAATGGGTCCCCNTTCTGTGAACCAACCCGTCACAGTGGAAGCCTCCAGAGGCCCTGGTGCAGTTGAGGGCCCCTTGTGCTGGGCCCTTCGCAAACACAGGAGAAACAGCCCCGTTCCAAGAAACTCATAAATCAAATTAAGATATTATGATAATCAAATGGAAGGGGTCAACAAACATGTGGACAAGGGGGATCCAGTGGACATAGTGTACTTAGATTTCCAGAAAGCCTTTGACAAGGTCCCTCACCGAAGGCTCTTACATCAACTAAGTTGTCATGGGATAAGAGGGAAGGTCCTTTCATGGACTGAGAACTGGTTAAAAGACAGGGAACAAAGGGTAGGAATAAATGGTAAATTTTCAGAATGGAGAGGGGTAACTAGTGGTGATCCTAGGACCGATCCTATTCAACTTATTCATAAATGATATGGAGAAAGGGGTAAACAGTGAGGTGGCAAAGTTTGCAGATGATACTAAACCACTCAAGATAGTTAAGACCAAAGCAGACTGTGAAGAACTTCAAAAAGATCTCACAAAACTAAGCGATTCATGCAACAAAATGACAAATGAAATTTAATGTGGATAAATGTAAAGTAATGCACATTGGAAAAAATAACCCCAACTATACAAACAATATGATGGGGGCTAATTTAGCTACAACTAATCAGGAAAGAGATCTTGGAGTCATAGTGGATAGTTCTCTGAAGACGTCCACGCAGTGTGCAGTGGCAGTCAAAAGAGCAAACAGGATGTTAGGAATCATTAAAAAAGGGATAGAGAATAAGAGAGAGAATATATTATTGCTCTTATACAAATCCATGGTACACCCACATCTTGAATACCACGTACAGATCTGGTCTTCTCATCTCAAAAAAGATATATTGGCATTAGGAAAGGTTCAGAGAAGGGTAAGTAAAATGAGTAGGGGTTTGGAATGGGTCCCCTATGAGGAGAGATTAAAGAGGCTAGGACTTTTCATCTTGGAAAAGAGGAGATTAAGGGGGGATATGATAGAGGTATATAAAATCATGAGTGGTGTGGAAAAAGTGAATAAGGAAAAGTTATTTACTTATTCCCATAATATAAGAACAAGGGGCCACCAAATGAAATTAATGGGCAGCAGGTTTAAAACAAATAAAAGGAAGTTCTTCTTCACACAGCACACAGTCAACATGTGGAACTCCTTACCTGAGGAGGTTGTGAAGGCTAGGACTATAGCAGGGTTTAAAAAAGAACTAGATAAATTCATGGAGGTTAAGTCCATTAATGGCTATTAGCCCGGATGGGTAAGGAAGGGTGTCCCTAGCCTCTGTTTGTCAGAGGGTGAAGATGGATGGCAGGAGAGAGATCACTTGATCATTACCTGTTAGGTTCACTCCCTCTGGGGCACCTGGCATTGGCCACTGTCGGCAGACAGGATACTGGGCTGGATGGACCTTTGGTCTGACCCAGTCTGGCCATTCTTATGTTCTTATGTTCTTAAGATAGGACACAGCTATTGTGCGTATTAGACCAGAAAGGGGGTAGGTGGGGAAGTAGGGGAGTAAAAGCATGAAGAATAGGTGGTTACATAGGCTGCTGGGTGGGTGTAAGAGAGGTAAAACGCACAGCCCTTCCCTTTCTGTTACAAGTATGTTCTGGGCCTTTAAGAGCAGAGGGCATGTTCACGGGAACTAGATTGGGGCTAGTGAGAACAGATCCCAGCAGATTGAGAGAAGTGATTATTCGCCACTTTTCAGCACTGGTGAGGCCACATCTGGAGTATTGCGTTCAGTTTTGGGGCCCCCACCACAGACGGGATGTGGACAAATTGGAGAGAGTCCAACGGAGGTCAACAAAAATAGCTAGGGGTCTGGGGCACATGACTTATGAGGAGAAACTGAAGGAACTGGGGTTATTTAGTCTGCAGAATTGAAGAATGAGGGGGGGGATTTGATAGCAGCTGTCAACTACCTGAAGGGGAGTTCCAAAGAGGATGGAGCTCAGCTGTTCTCAGTGGTAGCAGATGACAGAACAAGGAGCAATGGTCTCAAGTTGCAGTGGGGGAGGTGTAGGTTGGATATTAGGAAACACTGTTTCACTAGGAGTGTAATGAAGCACTGAAATGGGTTACCTAGGAAGGTGGTGGAATCTCCTTCCATAGAGGTTTTTAAGGCTTGGCTTCACATAGCCCTGGCTGGGATGATTTAGTTGATGTCGGTCCTGCTTTGAGCAGGGGGTTGGACTAGATGACCTCCTGACGTCTCTTCCAATGCTAATCTTCTATGATTCTATGATTCATTGAGTGCGGCTGTACCTGGCACACAAATGGGAGCACATGGCTCCCATTGGCTATTGTAACTCTGCTTTAGTACCAATCACGCCTCCCTTCTACGAGTGCACACTGTGCCTCCTTCTTATGAATTCCCAAGACAATCCTTTGTGAGTTGAAACTCTCAGGTAATGCAGCAGAAGAGATTCACGCAGAGTTTTGATATATATATATATATATATATTCAAGCAGCTGGGTTTGATGAGAAAGAAGACCAGCAGAAAATTGCATTCTTCCTAAACATTACAGGACTTGAAGCAGTGGACTCAGTCTTTGTCTACACAAGCACTTTTGTCAGTAAACTTTTCTTAGTCAGGGGTGTGAAAAAAACAACTCCCGTAAACAACAAAAGCACCAGTGTGGACAGCGCTATGTCAGCAGGAGAGGCTGGAGGTGGTTGAATTATGCTAACAGGATAGCTCTCTCCAACTGGCTTAGAGCGTCAACACTGGAGTACAGCTGTGCCTCTGTAAGGTGTGTAGTGTAGACATACCCTCAGGCAGGCAGAGGGAGCAGGTTACTATATGTTTTTCAGAAATTTGAAGAGCCTTGCCAACTGCAAAAGAGCAAAACTTTGAAAGGGTAAAAGTATCACCTTAAAAGAGAAAAGCAAGGTGAGTCCTTTGCAGAATTCCTAACAGATGGAAATGGGGGAATGGACCCTGCTTTTGTGGGCAATTTTTCTGGCTTATACACCACTCAGGTGGAATTGGCTAGTGAAAGGATCTGAGTCCTTGATCTAAATCCTTTTACCCAGAGGTCTTCCTGATCTGAGGAACTCCACTTAACCCACACAAGGTTGGGCCCAGGATTCCTGGGGGCTTGACCCCCAACCTGGTTGTGGTCACTTAAGACAGGGGCTAGGGTGCCCCCACTCTGGGGTTATCATTACATATAGTTCAAAGCAAATACAATTTAATAAACAGCAACCAAAAAAAAAGGAAAACATGTAACCCCAGCTTCTTGTACAGGGACACCAAAACCAGACATCTCTGGAGTGTAAGGGACGTTCACAGTCTGTCCCTCACATGTCCCAGGCCTCCTGCCCAGGCCCTGGCTGTGCTTCAGGGATACCGCGGGTCAGACAATTGCTCTGGAAGTGGTCACATGGCTCAGGCTCTAGATCAGGGGTCGGCAACCTCTGGCATGCGGCTCGCCAGGGTAAGCACCCTGGCGGGCCGGGCCAGTTTGTTTACCTGCCGCGTCGGCAGGTTCGGCCGATCGCGGCTCCCACTGACCGCGGTTCGCCGTCCCAGGCCAATGGGGGCAGCGGGAAGCGGCGCGGGCGAGGGATGTGCTGGCCGCAGCTTCCCGTCGCCCCCGTTGGCCCGGAGCGGCGAACCGCGGCCAGTGGGAGCCGCGATTGGCCGAACCCGCCGATGCGGCAGGTAAACAAACTGGCCCGGCCCGCCAGGGTGCTTACCCTGGCGAGCCGCGTGCCAGAGGTTGCCGACCCCTGCTCTAGATGGTAGGGCCCTTTTCCCAGCCTCAATCTCACCCAACAGGGTTATGATTCCCCTCCAATTATGGACTGCAAGGTGTTTTGTCTGGTGGCATCTGCCTGCACTCGGCCATCTGTCCAGGTTCTCCCTTGCTCTCCCCAACTGTACACTAAATCCAGCTCCAGACTGCTCCAGCCCCAGCCCCAGTGCTGCTCCTGCTTGGCTTCCAGCTCCCTCCTTAGCTCAACCCCGCTCTGGCCCAGGCAGTCCCAGCTCACACAGAGGATGGGAACCTCCTGACCTCCGGACTTCCTCATTGGCCTGCCCACCCTGTCAATCAGGCTGACCAGGAATGTTGGCCTCCCCACATTGACTCTGGGGCCTGGTTTTGACCCTTCCCCTTCCTTTTGGTACTAGGAAAAGGCCAATCAAAAATCCTCCCTACTATAATTCCGCCACAGCCACAATATTCACACAAGCATATCCGGGCCCCATATTATCAACATTTACCAGCATCATATTCTATAAGAAAAAATTAACAATTAATAAAAGAACATTTAATGTATTTAACATCCCATGTCCAATTCTTTATACTATACATGATAATATTCATTAAAGACTACCTAGAACCAATAACATAATCATCTTTAAGTTTAATAATCAGTACACCCTTAGTAGTTCTCTGGGACTTTCTTAAGACTGGTGGCTCATTATCCATATTTTCTATTCCCTTGTCCCCAGGTAACACCAGATCAATTTGAGGGATCTGTCTATTTTCACCGGGTTTGCATTTTCCCTGTTGGTTTCAGTCTCCTCCAGACATAGAATCATAGAATCATAGAATCATAGAATCTCAGGGTTGGAAGGGACCTCAGGAGGTCATCTAGTCCAACCCCCTGCTCAAAGCAGGACCAAACCCAACTAAATCAGCCCAGCCAGGGCTTTGTCAAGCCTGACCTTAAAAACCTCTAAGGAAGGAGATTCCACTACCTCCCTAGGTAACCCATTCCAGTTCTTCACCACCCTACTAGTGAAAAAGTTTTTCCTAATGTCCAACCTAAACCTCCCCCTCTGCAACTTGAGACCATTACTCCTTGTTCTGTCATCTTCTATCACTGAGAACAGTCTAGATCCATCCTCTTTGGAACCCCCTTTCAGGTAGTTGAAAGCAGCTATCAAATCGCCCCTCATTCTTCTCTTCTGCAGACTAAACAATCCCAGTTCCCTCAGCCTCTCCTCGTAAGTCATGTGCTCCAGCCCCCTAATCATTTTTGTTGCCCTCCGCTGGACTCTCTCCAATTTATCCACATCCTTCTTGTAGTGTGGGGCCCAAAACTGGACACAGTACTCCAAATGAGGCCTCACCAGTGCTGAGTAGAGGGGAATGATCACATCCCTCGATCTGCTGGAAATGCCCCTACTTATACAACCCAAAATGCCATTAGCCTTCTTGGCAACAAGGGCACACTGTTGACTCATATTCAGCTTTTCGTCCACCGTAACCCCTAGGTCCTTTTCTGCAGAACTGCTGCCCAGCCATTCGGTCCCTAGTCTATAGCAGTGCATGGGATTCTTTCGTCCTAAATGCAGGACTCTGCACTTGTCCTTGTTGAACCTCATCATATTTCTTTTGGCCCAATCCTCTAATTTGTCTAGGTCCCTCTGTATCCTATCCCTACCCTCCAGCGTATCAACCACTCCTCCCAGTTTAGTGTCATCTGCAAACTTGCTAAGGGTGCAGTCCACACCATCTTCCAGATCGTTAATGAAGATATTGAATAAAACCGGCCCCAGCACCGACCCTTGGGGCACTCCACTTGATACCGGCTGCCAACTAGACAAGGAACCATTGATCACTACCCGTTGAGCCCGACCATCTAGCCAGTTTTCTATCCACCTTACCGTCCATTCATCCAGCCCATACTTCTTTAACTTGCTGGCAAGAATACTGTGGGAGACTGTATCAAAAGCTTTGCTAAAGTCCAGAAATAGCACATCCACTGCTTTCCCCTCATCCACAGAGCCGGTTATCTTATCATAGAAGGCAATTAGGTTAGTCAGGCATGACTTGCCCTTGGTGAATCCATGCTGACTGTTCCTGATCACTTTCCCCTCCTTTAAGTGGTTCAGGATTGATTCCTTGAGGACCTGTTCCATGATTTTTCCAGGGACTGAGGTGAGACTAACTGGCCTGTAGTTCCCTGGATCTTCCTTCTTCCCTTTCTTAAAGATGGGCACTACATTAGCTTTTTTCCAGTC
>QXTE01000635.1:144145-183759 GCA_003942145.1 Platysternon megacephalum | reverse complement strand
CTGAAATGCACGAGCTGCATCCCCCAAAATGTGAAGCTTCAGGTCAACTTCAAAGCAAGTGCTGATGTGAAGGTTTTGAACATTCGCCTGCTGAAGCTGCTCATTAATCATCCGCAACAACTCTCTGCAATAAGTTTCATCGTAATCTGCTTTGCCATTTACTTTTCCGTCAGTGTAACTACTGCACTCATCTATTAAGGATGTAGCAAGAGCCTCTGTTTTTTGCGAGCATTCCTGTGTAAAGTATTCTTTCACACCTGACAATGATATTTTGTAACCTTTGAACACTTTTAAGTCTAAGTATTCCTTTTTCATTTTGAAATTTTGTGTTTTATAAGCACACAAGCTTTTGGCATCCTCTAACATCTGCCATGCTGCACTCCCCTTATATTCTAGGTCTTTTCTCAGATGGAACACCATATCTTCATCTATGTTGCGTCTCTGTAAAGGAATGAGTGATAATTCTGACAATGTTTCTCTCCACATGTTCTCAAATTCCTTCTCCAGTTCATCATTATTTAGTCTGCTGTTGCTTTTCCTGCAATGGTTCAGAAGCCTGTCAACTTTCTCTTCAATTTTTCTCTTGTACTCTGACAGGACAGAGTCTGTTTTATGTTGGCCTTTTCTAATTTCAATCACTTCTTTCAACTTGCTGAATGAATAACTCTCCAGTTCATTCCTGAGACCATTTGCACTTCTCCTAAAATCTTCTTTGTACTTTTCTATCAGGTGCAGATTTGCTGCTCCGCTTTCAAAATACTGTTTTAAATTATCCAAAATCTTCTCTGCTTCTTGTCTCAGTTTTTCCTGTGCCTCATACTTTAGTCTGATTAAAACATTAGTGTCTAGTTTATCTGGTGGCTGATTTTGGATGAAAGTTTCCTTTTCAGATACCCAGAGATGTACCTCCTTCCGGAAACCCCATTCCCACTCTGCATACTTCACAGACAGCTGGTTATAGGCTTCAGCGACGAGGCTGTTTCTAAAGCTGAAAATGAAGTTCTCATGTTTTACAGCGTTCCACAGGCTCCTCACCCATTCAAGAAATTGGGGAATGTCCTTGGGGGATCTGTTTTGTGAACAGCCTTTCAGAAATTCAAACAAATATTTCTTTAATTCATAAACCTTTTGACTGTATCCCACATTCACTGGAGCCATGGGGGGGACTCCGTGCCACAGAGCAGGAATGTACCAATTGTGTTTTTCCAGATCATAGTCCATAATATCAGAAAATTTCATCTCCCTGCCTTTCTTTTCCATGTTTGCTGCAGCTTTGGTCATTTCATCCAGCTGCTCCAGGAGGTGCTTCCTGTCCCTCATGTTTTGTTCATGTGCAGACACATCACTGACGTTCTGATGCACAAACTGGCAGTTGGGTTTGTGTCCGATTTCCTACATTCTGAGAAAGGCATGGACCACGATTTGCAGAACATCCTTCATTTCGGTGGCGTTCTCCATGGCCATGTTAACGATGGTTATGTCACTCAGTCCAATCACCAGGGTGGCCAGCTCATTGTCATGTTGATAACTATCCTCCAGCTTGGCCAGTTCTGGGGCTTTCAGGCCTTCTGTGTCTATCACCAGGATGAAATCACAGCCCAGTTCCTGCCAAAAGTTCTCTGCCACTTTAATTAGTAACATGAAGGCTCCTCGTGTACATCGGCCGCTGCTCACTGCAAACTGCAGGCCGAACATGGTGTTGAGGAGGGTGGATTTCCCAGTGCTCTGCACTCCCAGCACCGTTAGAACCAGCATTCTGGACCTTCCCTTCAGCTTGGCATGGAGCTGACTCAGAACATCTGTCACCCACTGCAGTGGGATGTTGGACACGTCTCCATCGATCAGCTCTATGGGAAACCCTTCCAGCATCAGGTCAGCTGCTATGCCTGGGAGATGGACGAATTGTCTTTGGCTTTCTGCTATTTTACCTTCCTTCACCATTGCGTGTTCAGCCTCATAGAACTGCCCCAACTCACGCATAAAATGCTCCATCCCTAAGGAACTGGCAGAGATTAGTTTATCTAGTTCTGCAAACATTTTGGGGTCATCTTTTGAGTTTTTGCATTTCTCTTTATATTGATCCCGTAGTTTAGAAAGATTCTCCCGAGCAATGTGATCCAGGCCAAACTTCATCCATTTCAGGAAGTAATGTTTCTCCATGGGAGGCAGTAGTCTTATTCCAGTAATAAAAGTAGTCAAACCATCAGTCAGGTCATGTTTATTCTGCTGAGCACGTAAATCCATTAATTTCTTTTTCAGTTGAGACTTGTATTTCTCAAGAGGGGTGTCTCCTTGATTTCTCATTCGGCACAGCTCTTTTTCCACTTCAGCCAAGTTTTTCCATGTCTCCCCTTGGAGTCTCAGCTTTTCCCTCTTGTACTTTGCCACATCTTTTATTTGTCCGGTGATTTCCTTGGCATATTCACTGGCACTCTGACATTTCTTATTATCCTCATCTACCTGGATGCCTAATTGACGTGCTGTCTCAGCCATGGCTTCTATACTCACTCTCTTGGGAGAAGAGTTCATTATAGCTGCTATTTTAGACTGCAGAACTTTTACAAATTGTGCCTTATTTGTGGTACCTCCTTTCCACAGCACATGTGAGTTGTTCAATTCCAGCACTGAGGCTAACTTTTTCAGGAATCCCAGTGTTTCCTTGGCTCTCGCAGACTGATTATTTAAGATGAAGTAGTATTTAGTGGCTGATCCCTGCAGAGATGATAACAGCGCATATTCTCTCTCACTGATGCTCTCAGTAACTATGAACACTGCTGAGGAAACCTGTGTTAAAAAACTGAACTGAAGCCAGTGCGACTCAATGTCTCCATGTAGGTTTGTAACCGCAACAGGTTCTGGGAAAAGATCTGAATTCCCCATCCCACCAGGGAAATACCAGGAAATCTCANTCTCTTGGGAGAAGAGTTCATTATAGCTGCTATTTTAGACTGCAGAACTTTTACAAATTGTGCCTTATTTGTGGTACCTCCTTTCCACAGCACATGTGAGTTGTTCAATTCCAGCACTGAGGCTAACTTTTTCAGGAATCCCAGTGTTTCCTTGGCTCTCGCAGACTGATTATTTAAGATGAAGTAGTATTTAGTGGCTGATCCCTGCAGAGATGATAACAGCGCATATTCTCTCTCACTGATGCTCTCAGTAACTATGAACACTGCTGAGGAAACCTGTGTTAAAAAACTGAACTGAAGCCAGTGCGACTCAATGTCTCCATGTAGGTTTGTAACCGCAACAGGTTCTGGGAAAAGATCTGAATTCCCCATCCCACCAGGGAAATACCAGGAAATCTCAACCAGCCCATCTGCGATTTCCCGAGGGACGTTCCCAGACTCCATGTCCCGATGGATGAAGAAATCGTGGTGCTGCTGGGAGGGGCTGAGAACCTCATTGAGGAGTTGGGACTTGGAGAAGCTGCAGCTCCCCAGCCGCACAAAGGAAATGGTTGGCATTGACGTGAGCACCAGGCTCTCCTCTCTGAACCCTCTGCTCTCTGCCAGGGATTGCGGCCTCCACTTCCTCACAATGTCTCTCATGGCCCACAGCATTAGGGTGCACTTGGGGGTGTTGATGGCAGGCAGCAGCAGAGGGAGGGCAAACTGGCACATGGACATTTTGGACAGGATCTCCTGCTGTAGGAAACTGTCTGAGCAAAGCAGAATGGCACAGAGAACATCGAGGGGGTGCAGAGAATCACTGGTGTAAGTGTCACTGAGAAAAGAAAAATCTTCATGAATATCCAGCTCCTCTTTGTCCATACTTATGGTTTGATCAGTGGGTGCCCTGTGCTCAAGGCTTGTGCTTCTCGCCATCCCATTCAGAGCCATGAGCTTCCTCAGGAAATGCCAAGGTAAATCTCCTGTTGTCTGAGTAGTCCAGTTCTTTACACTTTCTGGTGTGATTTCCAGGACATCTCTCAGCTTTAGTTTTCTGCTTCTGTATTTCTCCATTTCTAACTTTGATTCGATGTACTGAAGGGCTTTTGGTCTCCCTGCAGAAAGGGGATACAACATAAACACTTTGTTAAAGTGAAAATGTTCTCAGATAGAATTGTTACTTTAGGATTAGGGCTGTAATGTGAAGGAATTGTAATTATTAAACAAAAATCATGGAGGCCTGCACGTTCCTTGTGAGTGACAGCCACGTGGAGGGGTTGTGTAGCTGCAGTACCCAGGCACCATTCACCTGGAGCAACTGTCACAGATTTGACCCAACTGTCACACTCTCAGTCATCCTAACTGAAATGTCACACGGAAGTGGAGCTGCGCAAATTCTTTCAGACGGGTCGTGTATTCAACAAAAAATGTAGCTTCAGTCAGCCTAAAACTATTGCAAATTTGCCATGAGTAGTTTCACACGTTCATGAAATGGGCAGAGGAGGTGGTGCTGCTGTTCCCTCCCCATAGTCCTCTCATAACATATAGCTCAGTGGATGTGGGAAAGCCAGGTTTGAATTCCTGCTCTGGAACAGGCCCCAAATTAACTTTGTTGAATCAACAAAAATTTCAAAATATTTTAGATTTGGTTTGACGCAAACCAAATATTGTTTTAAAAATTTTTTTTCGAACCACTGCCAAACAACCCCCCCCCCCCCAATTATTCATCTAGCTCGGCTCATATGCAACTCTTCAGGCAATGCATAAATTCTTCCTTCTCCCCACATCTCTTGTTTACTACTCCACCTGGTGGTATCCTTGTCCCCACTTTTCTTCTCAGTTAGGGTGACCAGACAGCAAATGTGAAAAATCGGGACAGAGGGTGGGGGGTAATAGGAGCCTATATAAGAAAAAGACCCAAAAATCGGGACTGTCCCTATAAAATCGGGACATCTGGTCACCCTATTCTCAGTACATCACACTAGGACAGGAAGTGAGGATGAATATATAGTCAGCTTATCGGCCCACAGTAGCAGCATATTCTACCCAGGAGACAGATCCACAAATGTTACAAAGGCTGAATGATGATGAGAAATTGTAGCAACCAGCATGGAACTTAGAGGAAGGGTCACAAGTTGCAGGAGGGAAGAGTATGGAGGAGGCACCAGCAGGTCATTCTGTGTGCACATGGCTCGAATGCTAAGCTACAATTGCTGGAGCTCTGTAAATAGTTGCTTTAACAAAGGGCCGGTTTAGTTTAATAAGACTGGATCCTCACATAGGAAAAGATCTATGGATGATACTGAAGCAAATTGAGAACAAACAGACAAAGGCGTATAATTTAAATAACAACAATATCCTGAAAACTAGAGGTGTAGCGGTATTAGATGACAAAGTCTGTGAATATGCTGTTTGAACATTATGCCAGGCTCATATATGGTGATGAGGATAGGACCATTGCAAAAACATGCAAGATGAGTATTCTGGAGGAAAGACAGAGATCATTTAAATATGTGCCTATAGAATTCAGTACCATGGCTTCAGAGAGATCTTTCTCATACATGAGCTAAGTTGTTGGACATCAGAAATTACTCAAGGATAAAAAGGAAGGTGCCTAAATTGATGGAAATCAACAGTTATTGTTTCTCTTAAGTCTGGCAAGGAACCCTCTTTTCCAGGGAGCTATTGGCTTATATCTTCAACCAGTTTCCTTTGCAATATAATGGAAAGAATGGTACAGTCAAGGCTTCTATGGTGGCTTCTAAAAGAAGGAAAGGTAGAACCTACCCAAATGGCTTACAGGCCTTTGCACTCAATTACAGACTTGCTGGTGGCCTCTAGCAGACTCTTATCGATGGCTTCCAGCAAAAGCCACCACAGTCATCAACAAGAGTCTGTTTTAAACTCAGTGTAGCATTTAATGGAGTCTGGCATAATAAGCTGTTAGTGCAACTTTGTGAGATGGGAATCTGTGGTAAAATGAACTTCTTGATAAGAAATTTCCTACCATATGGGAAAATAACAGTCAGATTAAATGTTTCAGAATGGTAGCCATGTTAGTCTGTATCAGCAAAAACAACAAGGAGTGCTTGTGGCACCTTAGAGACTAACACATTTATTTGGGCATAAGCTTTTGTGAGCTAAAACCCACTTCCTCAGATGCATGGAGTGGAAAATACAGTAGGAAGATATATATACAGAGTACAGGAAAAGATGGGGGTTGCCTTACCAATTCTAACAAGACAATTCAATTAAAGTGGGCTATTATCAGCAGGAGGAAAAAAATCACTTTTGTAGTGGTAATCAGGGTGGCCCATTTCAAACACTTGACAAGAAGGTGTAAGTAACAGTAGGGGGAAACTATTAGCATGGGCAAATAGTTTCTAGTTTGTGTAATGACCCATCCACTCCCAGTCTTTATTCAGGCCTAATTTGATGGTGTCCAGTTTGCAAATTAATTCCAGTTCTGCAGTTTCTTGTTGGAGTCTGTTTTTTTGTTGAAGAATTGCCACTTTTAAGTCTGTTTAAGTCAGGAACCAAACCTTGCAACAAACCCGGTACCAACTCTGTCTGCATATCTATTCAAGGGACACCATCATAGGACCTAACCACATCAGCCACAACATCAGGAGCTCGTTCACCTGCACATCTACCAATGTGATATATGCCATCATGTGCCAACAATGCCCCTCTGCCATGTACATTGGCCAAACTGGACAGTCTCTACTCAAAAGAATAAATGGACACAAATCAGACGTCAAGAATTATAACATTCAAAAACTAGTCGGAGAACACTTCAACCTCCCTGGTCACTCAATTACAGACTTGAAGAATTGCCACTTTTAACAAAAAAACTTCAAAAACAGACTCCAACAAGAAACTGCAGAACTGGAATTAATTTGCAAACTGGACATCATCAAATTAGGCCTGAATAAAGACTGGGAGTGGATGGGTCATTACACAAACTAAAAACTATTTGCCCATGCTAATTTTCCCCCTACTGTTACTCACATCTTCTTGTCAACTGATTACCACTACAAAAGTGATTTTTCCTCCTGCTGATAATAACCCACTTTCATTGAATTGTCTCATTAGAATTGGTAAGGCAACCCCCATCTTTTCATGTACTCTGTACATTGTGGCAAGGCACCTTCTCGGTCTCCCCAGCCTCCGCTGCTTTTAGCCCTGGTGAGACAGGCTTGGGTAAAATAGTCCCTCTTGGTGGCACAGGGGAAGTCCGTTCCTTCTCTCCACCAGTCTTTTTAGCTTGTTTTTCTCCCTTGTGGGAGGGAATGCAGCCTCCCCTCCTGGTGAGGCTCGCTGTCTTGCTGCTCCTAACCTACTGGCAGCAGAACTCCTTCTCTCTCTCTTCTCCCCCCAGGGAAGGGTTTAAAAAGGTCTCAGGCAGCCCTTAGTTGGAATCAGCTGATCCTAATTAACCTCAGGTACCTCTCTCTCAGCTGATTCTAATTGATACTCTGGTAACCCCTTCTCAGCTGAACCTGATTGACCTGTAGTTACCCCCCTCAGTTGATAGGGAGAAGGGCTTTTTAACCCTCTGAGACTGATTTCTACCCCCCCCTGCAGCTGTCTGTCCTGAGTTTATCACAATATATATCTTCCTACTGTATTTTTCTACTCCTTGCATCTGATGAAGTGGGTTTTAGCCCATGAAAGCTTATGCCCAAATAAATGTGTTAGTCTCTAAGGTGCCACAGGACTCCTCGTTGTTTTTGCTGATACAGACTTACACAGCTACCCCTCTGAAACCTATTTTGTGTATGTTTGTTTTATTTACTACACTGCACCTGCCTCTGCATTTCATTACATAGTTTCTACTTTATAATAGAAGATCTACTTGTCCAATACAAGGATACACAGCACTGTGAAGATTTGGATAAAGAATGCAATGAACTCAGTAGCATTCTGGCCTCTGAACTCTAAGGGAGATCAGGGGTTAATTCTCAGTCACATTCCTTTCTGATCAGAGAGCCCCAGAATGGAGTTGTACATCTGTTTATGGTTCTGGCTCCCTGCTGTATTCTATCCCAGTTCTCCAATCAGTTCCCAATCAGGTAGGAAACATTGATAAATGTTGTCTTTGACTTTCATTGCCACCCCTGGTTACATTGTCTTGGTGGACAAGGCACCATCAAAACATTCTAGCCAGAATCCAAAGAGGTTCCTTGGAGCATAGTGGCCTTGTTGGTGCCCCAGCCACACAAACTGTGGGCAAAGCTTGACAGACCATTGGTCTTCAATGGGCATCACTTTCGGGTCTCTCTCTAACTCTTCCCCTTTTAGGGCATTTTGCTTGTCCAGTCCCATGGCAAAAATACTGACGTCTGGGGCACCTTGGAAAAGAGGAAGTTACTCACCTTGTGGGTGCTCCACTTTAGATGTTGATGCGCCCCTGCCGCCATAGTTGGAGATTTACGGTAGCAGTGCCCAGTTGTGCCACACATGCACAGACCCCGTCTTGCGCTGCCTCAGACATTTAACTGATGCTGTGCAGCCAACCCCTCCCCACTTCCTTCTCTCCCGCCCTTGGCTCCAGTCAGAGCATTCAGCAGTGCCTCACAGCTACTACTCTTCTCTTTTGTTCCCTTGTTTACCCGTAGTTAGCAGTTCTCTTTGAAATACTGTCTCCCTTTTCTCTTTCCCTGTCTCAAACAAACAAACCAACCCTCTTTAGTTCATAGGGATCCTGTTTCATTTACCCAGTTACTGCAGCATCTCTACAGCCCTATCTCACTACGCTCCTTCTGGGGCATGCCTGCCACCCCAGGCTTTGAACGCTGTGTTACCTGTCGGCTGTCAATTCCCCTCTCAGAGGGCCATTCACAGGGCATCCGGGGTCTTGGTGAGGGACACATACAACAAAAGTGCCTGCACTGCCACAACCTCAAAGCATGCACAAGAAAGGCAAGAGATTTGCAGCTGAAGCTTCTACTTATGGAGAAATCTCTTCACTGGGCGTCTGAGCCGGAGGTACGAACCCCTCCCGGCCAGAAATCACCTACTGCCGTGTCTGACAAAGGACCCTCTTCCAGGGCAAAGCAGCCTGATCAAACTGCCAGGAAGGCAGTAAAGAGATGGGAGACTAAGTCCCCAACCTTGGAGTCATCTAAGAAAAGGCAATACGATAACGGCCAAGCACTCCCGGCACCGGTAGCAATGGCTATATCCACGGCCGATGCACTGGGTACCTCTAGTACCAATGATACCAAAAAGCAGAGAGCGAGCTGGTAATTTACAGCACTGCAACTTTCTCGCTCAGGGGTGTGAAAAAACGCTCCCAGCGCTGGGAGCTACGCCCCTCCTGGAGGTGCTGGGAGAGCTTTCTCCCAGTGCTCCGCCGCGACCACACAAGCCATGTTAAAGCACTGCCGCAGCAGCGCTTTAGCATTGCCAGTGTAGACTAGCCCTAAGGGGAAAGGTAAACCCCATTCTTCGGCATCTACAACAGCCAGTGAACCTGCAGCACGGAGCATGTCTGTGCTTATGCTGCCACCTACTGTCGGCAATATGAACTTCAACCAGACACCTCTGAATTCAATGCGGCACACTATACAGTGCTCGCCTATGACACCGACCTCGGCCACATCACAACTCCTGCACCATAGAGACTTATCTGTCTCCTTGGTACCTCAGTCCCCCCCTCCTCAGTACTTCATTTTCGGCTCTAGCTCTCTACCACATTTAGGGCATTTTGCTGGTCCAGCCCCACGGTGAAAATGCTGAATTCTACAGGTTTAAAAGAAACCCCTTATACGTACAGGGACTCATCCAAAGCCAATTGAAGAAGTCAAAGGAGCTACACCGATTTAAACCATTTCATGATTTTTTTGTGTATTGGAAAATGCCTTCTTTGGTGACATTTGGTGATCTTTATGTTCTATTTGTAAATGTCTATAGTTTGCCTTGTGGCATTCTGGGTCAGGGGGAACGATTTTTAAAAATCAGACAAAATGACACCACTTACCCTGTCCTGAATATTGTACATGCTGTTGGAAATCGGGAAACAGGCTTTGTAAACTCTCCAAAAATTGCTGACAGACCAGTCCGCCTTTCTGCTGAATCAGAACCAACAGTTTTCTCATTTTCTTCCCTGCATCTTCTCCTTTGTTGACTCCATCATACTCCTGTTCTGTGATCACCGACCGGCAGAGTAACTCATCCAAGACATTGTCAGCATCATTTTGAAGTAAATTGGCCAGTTTATTTCGTTGCCCGCGTATCATCTGCAAGGCCTTTTCAGCAGTGGCTGCTGTTACCGAGTCCCGTGACCTGGAATAATGATTCACTTTTAAATAGATAGATATTCTTTTTTCTCTAGGGTTCAAGGCTCCTGATGGGTTTCAGCTCATTTCAGTGAGCACAATAATTTTATTTTTCTGCTGTGACCTGAAACAATGAGCTGCATTTAATAGGTAATGTTGGGGAACTGGTTCTTTCAATAACCTATAATCGGTTAGTTATACAGTTGTAGAGAGACAATGGACATTTGCAGCTGTTTCTTCTCCTAGCTGGAATGACGTGCTCAGCTCATTGTTTCAGGTCACAGCAGTTCATGCAAAGTTCCCATTAGGGGTCAGTGGATGAACTTCAGAAATGTAACTTTTTCTGCTTTCAAAGTAACATTCTATTGGGGACTGGAAGGAGGACTGGCAGGAAACGGGGAGCTGAGATCGACAGAGATTTCCACATATTCCTGGATTCACTCATGACAGAAAAATTATTGTGCTCACTGAAATGAGCTGAAACCCATCAGGAGCCATTTGTTGGCTGGGCTGCCTGACTGGGATCATTACCTCAGCTCTCAGGATTGCCCACCTCTCAGGAGGAAAACACCCAATGCAGAGTCTCCTCTCACTTACTTCATAATGAACCAGGAGTGACTGCATTGGACCCAATGGGGTTTCACCAGTGTCAAAGTAGTGTAAGCGAGTGGAGGATCAGCCCCATTGTTTTCATCCCATACTGAGACAAGATTTTTCTCTTGTGTGTTGTGATAGAGTGTTTTACTCCACACAGGGGTGAAAGGGGTAATGTGGGCCTTCAATAAACACGCCGGTGTGCACCTGGAGGATGGGCCAGGCCTAACTAAAGATGACTCCCAGCTGAGGGAGGAGCTGGCTGGTGCTAGAAAGAGAGGAAGCCCAGATGAGAAGGGGGCTGTCAAGAGAGAAGGAAAGAATTCTGCAGAGAGATACAGAGCAGCCACCAGGGTGGAGCAAACTCTGGTGCTGAGCCCTGACAGAAGGCAGGACCTGAACAAATCCAGGGAAACAATCAACTGAATAGGAGCTTCAGGAGGAACTTTACACCCTGAGAGGGGCCTGATGAGAGGGGGCAGCAGGAGTGAACAAGACTGCAGGACTGGGAGTGAGAGAAGGCTAGCCCACAGTCAGATGGCCCTAGGGTAAAGATGGGAGTGAAGGATCCAGAGTAGAGGCCAGAGTCCAGGGACATAATACTTGAGCCAGTGTTCTTCAGGAGAATGGAGAGCTGGAGAAGAACCCAGGACATATTAAAGGTTTAAGCCCAAGGGAAGGGGCTGAATTTGCTTGGTGGTTGTTTGTGCTTTACTTTTAAGTTTGGTTGTTTGACTCCATGAAGAAGCCCTGGAGCCACTGCTCTGACAGGACAGTGAAACAGAAAAGGAGGTGGGGACAGGGCCGGCTCCAGGCACCAGCCCAGCAAGCAGGTGCTTGGGGCGGCCCCTGGAAGGGGGCGGCACCTCCGGCTCTTCGGCGGCAATTCGGCGGCGGGTCCCTCAGTCCGTGTCGGAGGGAAGGACCTACAGCCAAATTGCCACCGAAAAATGAAGCGGCGGCGTAAGAGTTCGCGATCGCGGCTTTTTTTTTTTTTTTTTTTTTTTGCTTGTGGCGGCAAAAACTATAGAGCCGGCCCTGGGTGGGGATGAGGTCAAATTGATGACCAGTGTTGTGTGAGACACGGCTTGTTTTGGAACGTTGATAGCCGGAAGGGCTGGGAATAAAAGTGACTTGGCTGGAGAGTTGATTCACAGGGAGAGGCAGATCATTGTGGCACCACATCAGCCATTGGAAGTAGGTGTGTGACCTTAAGAGCCCCCTTTTGCCAATTAGCAAAGGGCACATGACACACTGTTTGCAGAATATTTAGCCAAACAGTGTCTTTCAGGGTATCATATAAAAACTGGTGACACGCTGGTCATGAATATCATTGTGTGATGTATGTGTGGGTTGTGTACAGACCTGTGTATGTGTGTGTGCTGGAACTTATATTCTTAAAATATCTCATGGAGGCAGGGAATAAATCAATCTCAGTCTACTTCAGACAATGGAATATGGATTGACTTGTCTGGCTTGATTACTGGCAGAGGACAAGGAAAGAACATTTTCATATAAGGTAAAAAAAGCAATCAAGCTAACAAGTGATGGAGAAAACAGCTTGGTGGCCACACCAGAGTCTGAACCCCCTTCCTGGTCTTTGAGGCAAGAAAAGGGGCTTTGGGAAATATGAGGGAAGTAGAAAGAATACTTTAGTTATTCACCAATTAGAGAATAAAAGGGACAGCACCCTCTGATTTTGTGAATGTTGGATCCTCTCACCTGAAGCGGGGGAGATGCTGAGAACTTGTTGTAAATGAGAAGGCTGCTTAGGCAAAGACTAACTTGCTAAATTTTAGTCACTAGAAACCATTTTATTTGTGTTCTGCTTGTAATCATACCTGGCTCTTTTTCTCTTGCTTAGTATCACTAAAAACTATGTTCTTTACTAATAAACCTATTCTTGTTTTGTTACAAAACCATCCCAGTGCTGTATATTGAAATGAAGTGTGAGTCCTCAGCTAAACTAACAGGCCAATGTGTGTCTCTTTGGAGGCAGTGAACTTAATAACTTCTGTGACTGTCGACTCAGAGGGACTGGAAACTGCAGATAAATGTCTCTGGGGAGGTCAGGAACTGGAGTACACTGTAAGTTACCTGCAAAGCAAGATTTTGTCTGTGAGCTTCACCAGCAAACTTTGAGGGGGCCACAAAGCATGTGGACAAGGGGGATCCAGTGGACATAGTGTACTTAGATTTTCAGAAAGCCTTTGACAAGGTCCCTGACCAAAGGCTCTTAGGCAAAGTAACATGTCATGGGAAAAAGGGAAGGTCTTCTCATGGAGCAGTAACTGTTTAAAAGATAGGAAACAAAGAGTAGGAATAATGGTCCGTTTTCAGAATGGAGTGAGGTAAATAGTGGTGTCCCCCAGTGGTGTCTGGGACCAGTCCTATTCAACATATTCATAAATGATCTGGAAAAGGGGTAAACAGTGAGGTGGCAAAGTTTGCAGATGAGACAAAACTACTCAAGATAGTCAAGTTCAAAGCAGACTGCGAAGAGTTACAAAAGGATCTCACAAAACAGGGTGATTGGGCAACAAAATAGCAGATGAAATTCAATGTTGATAAATGCAAAGTAATACTCTTTTGAAAGCATGATCCCAACTATACATATAAAATGATGGGTCTATATTAGCTATTACCACTAGAGAAAGATCTTTGAGTAATTGTGGCTAGTTCTCTGAAAACATCCACTCAATGTGCAGCAGCAGTCAAAAAAGCTACCGAAATGTTGGGAATAGTTAAGAAAGGGATAGCTAATAAGACAGAAAATATCATATTGCCTCTATATAAGTCCATGCTATGCCCACACCTTGAATACTTCATGCAGATTTGGTCACCCCATCTCAAAAAAAGATATATTGGAATTGGAAAAGGTACAGAAAAGGGCAACAAAACAATTAGCGGTATGGAACAGCTTCCATATGAGGAAAGACTAAAAAGACTTGGACTTTTCAGCTTGGAAAAGAGACGACTAAGGGGGGATATGATTGAGGTCCATAAAATCATGAGTGTTATAGAGAAAGTAGATAAGGAAGTGTTGTTTATTCCTTCTCATGATACAAAAAACTAGGGGTCACCAAATGAAATTAATAGACCACAGGTTTAAAACAAACAAAAGGAAGTGTTTCTTCACACAACACATAGTCAACCTGTGGAACTCCTTGCCAGAGGATGTTGTGAAGGCCAAGACTATGACAGGGTTCAAAAAAGAACTAGATAAATTCATGGAGGATAGGTAGCCAGGAATGATGTCCCTAACCTCTGTTTGCCAGAAGCTGGGAATGAGTGACAGGGGATGGATCACTCAATGATTACCTGTTCTGTTCATTCCCTCTGAAGCATCTGGCATTGGCCACTGTCAGAAGACAGGATCCTGGACTAGTTGGACCACTAGTCTGACCCAGTATGGCCATTCTTATGTTCTTATGTGTGGCAGGGAGCTGACACACAGTTTAATCTCCCGCAAAATTCTCCCTTGCTGAGGCAGAGTGGCAACGCAGTGGCATATGGTTTTGAGGGCCTTCAGAAGAGTGTCACATTGGCATAGTCAGAGGCAGGATTTACAGAGATTGTTGGTGGACATAGGTTCACACTTCGAACACTGGTAAGCTAGGTTTTTGAATGTTTCAGAGTGAGAAGGCTGGGAACAATCAGACAAGGTTACAGTTTGTTTGTTTCTGTTTTCTTATTTTGGGTGAAGAAATAGAACAAAAGAAAGTATAAAATGAGCAACCCTAGAATTAGAACTTGACCAGATTGGAGGCTGATCAGAAGGATAAAGAATGGGAGGCTAAGGAAGCAGTTCATAAGCACTAACAATGGGAAGCCGAACAGAGGGGGGAAAAAAGCATGAACACCAAATATGGGAAACTGACAAACAAAAAGTATTTCTTCACACAATGCACAGTCAACCTATGGAACTCCTTGCTAGAGGATGTTGTGAAGGCCAATACCATAACAGGGTTCGAAAAAGAACTAGATAAATTCATGGAGGATTGGTCCATTAATGGCTATTAGCCAGGCTGGGCAGGGATGGTGTCCCTAGCCTCTGTTTGACAGAAGCTGGGAATGAGCAACAGGGGATGGATCACTTGATGATTGCCTGTTCTGTTCATTCCCTCTGGGGCACCTGGCGCTGGCCACTGTCAGAGGACAGGATACTGGGCTGGATGGACCTTTGGTCTGACCCAGTATGGCCATTCTTATGACCAATTAGAGGGAGGCCAGGAAGCAACAGCAAAAGGAAGCATACCAGCGAGCCTTGGAACTAAAAGAGAAGGAAAGGCAACATAACCTGAGCATATGGGAAAGACAGGGACAGATCCCTCAGCTTCCAGGCATTCCCTCTCCACAAGGAACACTGTGACAGAATAGACCCCTGTGTTCATACCCTACATCAGGGGTCGGCAACCTTTCAGAAGTGGTGTGCCGAGTCTTCATTTATTCACTCTAATTTAAGGTTTCGCGTGCCAGTAAAACATTTTAACGTTTTTAGAAGGTCTCCTTCTATAAGTCTATAATATATAAGTAAACTATTGTTGTATGTAAAGTAAATAAGGCTTTTAAAATGTTTAAGAAGCTTCATTTAAAATTAAATTAAAATGAGAGCCCCCCGGACTGGTGGCCAGGACCCGGGCAGTGTGAGTGCCACTGAAAATCAGCTCGCGTGCCGCCTTCGGCACCCGTGCCATAGGTTGCCTACCCCTGCCCTACATACTATCTTAATAATGTTTGTACAAGGTATGCCTTTGGAAGTATATTTTGAAAACTCATGGCTTGCTGATCAATAATTTCATGGCAAAATTAATGTAGCAGTGTTACTTGTGACCTTATAAACATAAACATAAACAGAGATCATAACTAAAGCCTTGTCTACAGAGTTAAACCGCTTTAATTAAACGGCTCTTGCATGTCCACACTATGCTCCTTGTGTCAGCAGAGTGCAGCCATACTAGCAGCTCTTGCATTGACACAGAGAGCAGTGCACTGTGGGTAGCTATCCCACTGTGCAACTTGCCACAGGGTGCTTTGGCAAGGGTCCTGACCTGAAAAGTTTGGTAAGTAATTTGCTCGAGCATGTGCTGAGAAAGTTTGCTTTGCAGCTAAGATAATTTCTGAAGTAGATATTAGTAAGCATTTTATCTTCATTTTTCTTTTAACCATTTCTGATTTTATGCCTCATTACTTACGCTTACTTAAAATCTCTTTGTAGTTAATAAACTTGTTTTATCTAATCCAGTGTGTTTAAATTGGAGTGTCTGGATAGCTACTTAAAATAATAAAATGGCATATTAAAGGAATAAGGGACTTAATATATTTGTACTGTCCAGGACATGGTGGGGCAGTAGAGGACATATGTTTCTGGGGGAAGAGCCAGGACTGGGGGTGCGTTGGGGTCATCCTACAGTATAACCAAGGCTGGTAAGAGCCAAGGTGTGGCTGGCTGGTTGCAGCACACACAGACATAACTGGCAGTGAGTTACATGCTGGAGGCTGTTTGTGAGCAGTCCAGGCTGGAGGATACAGCAGTAAAGCATTTTAAAAGGCACCCTAGGTTACGGGGCAGGGGCAACACAGCAACTCATTAGACTGGAATGTGCCCTGGTAAGTTATAAACACCCAGCTGAGGTAAACTGTGCCCTGCATAAAAAGAAGCAAATTGTATAGTAGAATACCTCACCACTTTGGAAAGCCCAGAGAGTCCCCATGCTGATTCCAAAGCTCTCAGATACAGCATTAAATGTAGTTAATGAAATGGAAATTGAACAGGCTTTAGAGTATGAACTTTAAAAGGGCATGTTGCAAAGGTTTCAAATTACCTCTGAAAGTGTACAGGGGATGAAGGCATTTAGAAATCTCAAAATCAGCATACTATGAGTCATAGAGAATATATTTATAAGAGGTGTGATTTTATGGGAAAAAATGGGAAAGGGGCTAAGAATTATTACCAATTATTGGACATCTTTTCAGAGGAATATTTCTTGAGTATATGCTCTGAGGAGATCAGAGAAGCGATTTGAGATAAATGTTTGTGTACACAATCCAAAGCAGCAGATGTGACTGATCTCCTATGTACAAGTCCAAGGGTCCAGTGAATGCAAGGCTTAAAGAGATGGGCAGAAGCCCAGGGTAAAGGGGGGGGATCCCATTTTACCCCAAGAAAAGGGAGGAAAGTTGGGAGGTCCAGCACTCACCTCCCCAGAACTGACCCCCTCCTGGAAATCACATTTGCACACCTCCTTCACAGGAGGATGTTTCAATAAGGTGTTTCATGTGTAAGTCCACTGAACACCCTTTCCAGCCCAGGTTAACATAGCTGTCATAAACACAGGACCCCCAGAGGAGCCTGAGGGGCTTCTGGTAAGTTTTGTAGGGTTTGACCCATTGGAAGTTGCTACTGACTTTATTAAAGTTGCCAAAGTGAATGGCAAAGAATTCCTGGGACAGAGGGACACTGGTGTCCATATATCTCTGGTCAGAGCAGGCATGCTCTGGGAAGTTGACATGTTACCTGGGGAAAATCTGGAGCTCCTGGCATGGGGAAAATGTAAAACCTCTGTGAACTTTGGCCAACGTGCACTTGGAGTGTGTCAGAGTGTGGTATAGAGGAAAGAGCAGCTACACTATGCCCAGCCACAAGGAAGCACCCCTGGGGTGAGTCTTCCATTTACATGTATATAACAATGGATACAACATCCCAGCAATGACCCTGTGGTGCCAGCTAAGGAGACACTTTCCCCCAAGACCCTGTTTTCAGAGACGTTACCCTGTGGTTGGTTCTGTCAGTGGAGTCGCTCTGTCGGCATCTCCCAAAGGTTCCTCAGTCACAGGCCTCGGTGATGCTGCGATACCAGCTGGTGCTGGCACTGCGTGATAAATCAGAACAAAACGCTCAGTGAGACGTTGCTGGGCTCATATAAACCACTGTTTGCATGGCTCAAAGCAGAGGGTGAAAAGGATTAGGGGTCTGACAAGTCATCATTTTCCAGTTCAGTTCAATATTAAATACCCGCTGCTCTCCTGACTAGGGGGAAAGGGTGAGGGGTCCTGGGCACCTGAAAAGTGGATGATCAGTCTGCTGGCGTTGGACACTCTCCATATGTTCAGATGTTGGACCAAATTCCCCTCCTGCAGACACCAGTCCATTGAACTGACTACTGTTCATTCCAGTAAGAGTACAATTTAGCCCATTTTGTGTTATTAAAATGCTCCCTTCTCAAGCTGTGTTTGTAGCCCTGAACCCTAAGAGTGCATATGCAATGTTCCTTCTCTGCTCTGAGTGGCATAGGAGAGCTTTTAGTCTGGCATGTCCCCCATAAGGTGGGGGAACTCTGATTGGCAATATGTCAAGGTGCACACTAGAACAACAGAAAATTAACATGGCAAACATAAACAAAAAGTTGAACAAACTACAACTACTCCACAACACACAAAACACCACCTCCGGGAGAAACCATGGCACCAGAACCCACCACATGGACACCACATGACACCCAAACATTACCAGTTTATCAAGACCACCCATAACTGGAGTTGAGTTATCTACACTAAGGGGACTGAACTTCTGCTCCACAACAGCACCTGATACCATACTAACATGGGGAGAACTAGAAGAACTCTTCGGTTGACTCCACCTCAAAGAATTATTTCACAACGACACCACTCACAATTATCACACCCTCACCGACAATCAAAAAGAAAGAATCATCTGATTGGACACCACAGAATGGACAAAACCACATTCTTGATCATTACATTGATTGCCCCAGGAAAAAAATTGACTGTGAAATCCTTAACAAACATCACATCCACAAAAATCTCTCCACTGCCGAGAGGACAGCTATACAGTCCCTAAAATCTAATCACCAGACAGTGATCAAATCTGCAGATAAAGGAGGTGTTACTGTAATCCTCAACCTGGATGACTAAGTTAACAAAACAAACTGACAACTCTCAGACACCATCCACAGTAAAGAACTCAAAGAAGATCCCACACGACAATTAACCCAGGAATTTAGGGATATCATCAAATCCTTCCCCAAACATTCCAAGAGAAACTCTACAAGCTCATCCCCCAAGAGCCCACCCCAGGGACCTTCTACCTGCTTCCCAAGATACACAAACAAGGGAACCCAGGCAGACCCAGAATATCTGGCTATGGCACTCTTACCGAAGGAATCTCAGGACTCATAGAAATCTTCCTCAACCTACTCACCACATAAAGGGCCAGCTTATATAATACAAGGAGATATACCTATCTCATAGAGCTGGAAGGGACCTTGAAAGGTCATTGAGTCCAGTCCCCTGCCTTCACTAGCAGGACCAAGTACTGTCCCTAACAGTGGTGGGGTTTTTTTTTGTTTGTTTTTTTGGCACCAGATCCCTAAACGGCCCCCTGAAGAATTGAACTCACAACACTGGGTTTAGCAGGCCAATGCTCAAACCACTGAACTATCCCTCCTCCCTTCCTACAGGACACTATGCCTTCCTCCAAAAACTTTGCAACATTAACAACCTTCCTCAAGACACCAGCCTCGCCACCATGGATGTCACTACCCTATATCCCAATATCCCTCACAACGGTGGTGTAGCTGCCTGCCTCAAATATTTACAAGTCAATGGACAGCCCTCAGATATCCACCCCAAACACACATCCAAACTCATCCATTTAAATCTCCCACATAATTTTACATTTGTGATATACACCTTAGCACACTCAAAACCACCTTCAACAAACAAGGACACTCCACCAGAGAAGTAGATTGCACCATGGAATGGACCATCCAAATAACCTGAGAGAACCTGCTTCACTACAGAAATAAAACCCACAATGACTGCACACTCCTACTTGTCACCTGCCATGCCAAACTGGAATCCACACAGGGTATCAAACAATTACAACCCAGACTTGATGTGAAATCTTTCCTGAACCCCCTTTTCTGGGCTACAAACAATGGCCCAACCTCTCCAACCTCATCATTAGAAGCAAGCTCCCCACAGACCACAACAAACCAACTCAAAGCAGCACCGGACCTTACCAGAACAACAAATGCAAAACCTGCAAGCATATCTCCACTGGTACAATGATCAAAACCTGCACAACACACCTTTCAAGATCAATGGGTCCTACACATGTGTAAGACAACATGTGGTGTTCCCCATCCAGTGCACTAAATGCCCCAATAGCAACGATGTGGGTGAAACCAGACAATCACTATGCTCTTGAATGAGCTCACACAGAAGAAATGATAAAAGACAAAAACGCCCTATAACCTGTAGGTGAACACTTTTCACAGAGCAATCGCTATATATCTGACCTATCAGTCCTCATCCTCAAAGGAAACCTGCACAACACTTTCAAAAGACGAGCCTGAGAGCTCTGTGTAAGTTCAAAAACTTGTCTCTCTCACCAACAGCACATAAGAACGCCCACACTGGATCAGACCAAAGGTCCATCTAGCCCAGTATCCTGTCTTCCGACAGTGGCCAGTGCCAGGTGCCCCAGAGTGAATTAACAGAACAGGGAATCATCAAGCGATCCATCCCCTGTCACCCATTCCCAGCTTCTGGCAAACAGAGGCTAGGGACACCATCCCTGCCCATCCTGGCTAATAGCCATGAATGGAGCTATACTCCATGAACTCCATTAAGTTGGTCCAATAAAAGATATTACCTCACCCACCTTGTTTCTCTACATGGAGAGCAAACATTCAATAATGGTCTCTTCATTCTAGCTGAGACATACATAACACAATCCAATGTCTAGAGGTTGAAGCTAGACAAATTCAGACTGGAAATAAGGCATACGTATTTAACAGTGAGACTAATTAACTATTGGTACAGTTTACCAAGGGTCACGGCGGATTCTCCATCGCTGATCATTTTTAATTTAAGATTGGATGTTTTCCTAAAAGACCAGCTCTCCGAATTATTTTCGGGAAGTTGTACGGCCGGTGTTATACAGGTCAGACTAGATAATCACAATGGTCCCTTTTGGCCTTAGAATCTATGTGCCTATGATGCAGGTCTTCGTCGGGTCATAGAATCATAGAATATCAGGGTGGGACGAGACCTCAGGAGGTCATCTAGTCCAACCCCCTGCTCAAAGCAGGACCTAATCCCAACTAAATCATCACAGCCAGGGCTTTGTCAAGCCTGACCTTAAAAACCTCTAAGTCACTGACCTCCTCTAGATTAAATGACATACTTGTGCACATTGTCCTCACATTCCAACCAACAAGTTTGAAGAGGGCAACCATTGTATCGAAAACTTCAGTTTGTATGCCGAGGCAGAAAACGTTAATGAGGCAGAGGCTTGCCTTTGGACTAAAGCCCGCTCTTGGCTGTACTTACCAGCCCCAAAGGCTTGGAGGACCAAGATGTCTGGAGGCCAACACAACTGCAGGAGATGCCAGAGATCAGAGTTGAGTTGCCGTGCCAACTGCCTGATGCTTTCTCCACAATGAAGTTAATTCAGGGTTTTCTCCCCTAGCCTTTGATCAACCAAGAGTTAACTTCAAGGCAGCAGCACCAGTTGGGAATTACTCCTTTGTGGATATTGTTTTTTTTGTTTCAGTGAGTATCTGACATACACCCCACCAGACAGTGGTAGGATTCCTGGTTTAGTCGCTGAGTACCCGATCCATGGCAGGTAGTACTGGATTAGATGGCACCAGTAGGAGGCCATACATGAGTGACCTGAGATTTATTTTGTGTTATTGTTCTGGATTCTAAGGAATAAAGAAGTGTTACGCTGCAAGCTTCCAGCAAGAGTATTTCTGTTTTTCATCTATTTCTCTGTGTGTATTCTGTGTACACAACAATAAAGATGCTGATCATAGCTAATTTCCTTTCTTTTCATCCTTTGTGTGGGTAGATATTGGTCTTCTTCAATAATTGACTTTTAACATCATTTTTGTTGCAAGGTATTTCTGTAAAGTGTTTCTGGTAGAGTAGCCCCCTGTCAGCCAAAGGATTTGAGGTTATATTTTCACTGCAAAGTTAACTCAAGTTATCTACATTCAAATTAGTCCCTTGAGTTAGCCTAGCTCAAGTGTGCACTTACTAATGCTGCACTTACTTGTGGGTGGCACTAAGATTTTTAGGAGCTCATCCTATGGCTCTTTGCAGTGAGTGAACTGAGCCACTCTCTGTATTCTTTCCCAGTCACTTATAAGAGAACTTGCCTATCCTTGCTGGGTACAAAAGGGGAATTGTGGGAAGGGGTTGGAGGACTAGCTGCACTCGACGGGAGCTAGCTTGTGTCCACACTACAGAGTGGTTATGTTAGCTGATGACTTGTGCTAACTCAGGCTGTAGCTTATACATCTGATGGCCCAGCCAACTTGAGTTAAAAGTATCAAACTTGAGTTAAGAGTTTTTGTGTGCCCCTACTGGGGGGAGAGGAAGGAGGGAGGGGAGAGTAGGTGTGGGGGAGGTGGAAGCAGGAGGAGATGTCTAGGGGCTAGAACTCCACCAGTTATTTTGGGCAGTAGCTCCCTCTGGTCCCAGTGCTTTCCCACTGGACTTTACTGGCCCGGAAGAACATGGATCCAACTAACGGGCTGTGGATAAAAGCACCCCACTGAGGAATACTGGCCAAAGCTTATGCTGAGGAGTCCCTGCATTTGTGCCTTCAAGCCACACACCAATTTCCACGGCATCTCAGTTTGAATCGGAGCAATATTATCTGCAGAATACCATAAAAATTCTTCATTCTCACAAGCACCATTCACACCTGTCAGAGCCAAGCTCTTCTAAAAGTGTTAACTCCCACTACAGAAGAAAGGGTGATCAGAGGAAATTACCTTTGGAAATGTCTGTCTCCTCCGGCTCTCTGGCTTCTTGAATGTCTAATTCCAGCTCTGGATTTAAACCACCTTTCTCCCCCAGCTCTGGGGCTCGCAGACTCTGAGATTCCTGATTTAATCCTGCCAGCAAAACAACAAGAAGATAAATAAATTATTTCATAACTACATCTCTTCAATCACTTCCTGTTTAGTGTGTGTTTTATTTAGTAAACTGCACCTTTTCCTGCATTTAATTACATAGTTTCTACTTTGTAATAGAAGACTTACTTGTCCAATACAATGATACACAGCACTGTGAAGATTTGGATAAAGAATGCAATGGAGCATTCTGGCCTCTGAACTCTTTAAAGGAGATCAGGGGTTAATTCTCCATCACATTCCTTTCCGGTCCCAGAGCCCCAGAATGGAGCTGCACACCTGTTTATGGTTCTGGCTCCCTGCTGTATTCTATCCCTGTTCTCCAATCAGTTCCCAATCAGCTAGGAAACATTGATAAATGTTGTCTTTGACTTCCATTTGCACCCCAGGCTACATTGCCTTTGTGTGCTTGCATTGCCACACCGGGTTACGTTGGTGGACTTGGCACCATCAAAACATTCTAGCTAGAATCCAAAGAAGTTCTTTGGAGCATGGTGGCTTTGTTGGTGCCCCTGCCACACAAACTGTGGCCAAAGCTTGACAGACTATTGGTCTTCAATGGGCATCACTTTCTGGCCTAGCTTTAGCTCTCTTCCACTTCTAGGGCATTTTGCTAGTCCAGCCTCATGGCAAAAATACTAAATTCTGGGGCACCTTGGAAAAATGCCAGATTCCATGGATGTGGAATCAGGAAGTCTGTGGGGCCCAACAGAGATTCAAGGGGCAAGTTCACACTTCTCAGAGCTGTTGTTTCAGGCAGATGTCACTGCAGAGGTTACATTCGCTTGCACTGCACGCTATCAAGGTTATCTCCGCAAGCACAAAAGCTAGAAATGTTTTTTTAAATGAAAAAGTTAGATTCTGGATCATAATTCTGTAGCAAAGGGGGAATTCTGTTGCTGTAGAATGGCATACACAGGGCACTGGATGTAAGCAAGGAAAGATTGCCTTCTGTCCATGGCCGCAACTGTTAGGTTCTCAGGTGACCTCCTGTGGGTGTAGACATCGTTAAACCGATACGTTATTTAATGGATACACAGATCCTGTAGTTAGATACAGTGTCATATTTCAAAAGTTTCTTCTATTTTGAACGATTTCACAGGTTTGAGGGAGATCCCTTATAAGTAAAGGGCCTCATCCAAAGCCCATTGAAGTCGATAGAGCTACACCAATTTTAGCCACCTGAAGATCTTTTTGTGTCTCCTTCTGTTCTGTTGCTAAATATCTATCATAAAGGTTCTATAAAATGTGCCACAATCTTGTCATTTCACATATAAGTAAAGAAGGCCAAGAATGACTGTCTGGGAACTATATGTTTGAATTTAATCATGCATTTAAATTCTCACCGATAACTTTGCATTAACATAGGTTTTCCCATTAAACATGTACTGTATCTATTTGGAAATAAGTCCTTGATCAATGTTGCAACTATTACATGTTTTTCCTCTTGAAAGACAAAGAAACAAAAACAAATACTAAAAAAAACCCCAACAACCTACCCCATTGATGATGTTGTAAATCCTGATGTGTGCCTGGAAACATGGTTTCTAAACAGTCCAGAAATTGCTGACAGGTCAATTCCCCCTTCCTCTGTATTTGAATTAACAATTTTCTAATTTTGGTCTCTGTATCCGATATCGTATTCATATTGTCATAGTCCTCGTCTGTGATGATGGACTGGGCAAGTGACTCATCCAAGACACTCCCTGGGTCACTCTTAATAATTTTAATCAGTTTATTGCGTTCTTTGCATATAATCTTCAAGGATTTGTCACCAGTGGCCACTGTTACTGAACCAGGAGATCTGTAAGAATGAAAAAATAGACAAGGAGCAAGAAATAATTTGTGAGGGTACCAGAATTAGATTCAGTTTAGTGAGTAACAATCTGGGATTCTGCCTTCCTCAGTATCAGGCACTCAGCCTATTCAACGATTTAGGGTTGTCTATACTGCAATCAGAGGTGTGACTGCAACACTTGTAGACATTCCCAAGTTAGCTTTGAACTAGATAGAGCCACTATCAACAGCAGTGAAGCTAAGGTGCAACAGTGGCACAGGCTGGCCACTTGAGTAAGTGTCCAGGGTCCCAGGCTGGCACCCATACTGCTACAGCTTCGCTACTATTCTTATTCAACCAAGCTAGATCAAAGCTAGATCAGGTATGTCTACATGTGCACGTATCTATCTGTATATATAGAGAGGCTGCTATTCTTATTCAAACTAGCTAGACTGAAGTTCACTCAGGAATGTCTACATGTCTATCTATCTATTTATCTATGCACACGTAACACATGTCTTTTGTAAGCCCTGATGTGGGGGCAGGGATTTTGAGGCTCACTTTCTCTCCTCTTAGTACTTCTAACTGGTAGGTGCACTCCCCACAGCCTCATAGCTATCACCCTTCCTCCTGGCCCTGGTACCTTCAGTCATACCAGGGCCATGGAGGGGCCAGGAGGAGGGAGGAGCTGGTCTCTATGTGGGAGCAAGGTTTGCCCAGGAAGCTCCTCACGCTTCCACCAGATGTCCCTCAATCCTGCCCCACTCTTACTACCACCACTTCAACCAAACACAAGGGGAATTCACTGCTAAAAAACTTGATGAACACAGCTCTACCTTTCCCTTACACTGTCTCATGCCCCTCCAGATGGGGGATGATGGGTAAACATGAACCAGGAAATAAAGAGTTAAGGGAATGTCTCCCACACCACATCCCCTCGCAGCCTTAACTTGGAACAATGCCAAAAAAATCCCTCTGAGAGAGCATAGGACTGTCTCCTTCCCAAGCATGCGGGGGATGGCAGAGAGTGTGAAGAAGAGTAGCGTGGGGGAAATGTTTAAGCCCTGTCTTGACCAGAATAAAGGTCACATTTAGGCCAGGCCTTGCTAAAACAAGCTAGTTACCCCAAAATTCTCTCTTGGACAGTTGTAAATACTGACAAGTGGATTTCTCTTTGTTTTCTAAAGCGTTTGACTAGGATGTTTCTTGGTTTCACTTTTGGGCCAGTCTGAGGCTGGCCTATGACACCAGAAGGGAGGGAAGGCCTTCCAGCTGAGGCTCATCATCGAGCTGGTATAGAGAAGGGAATGAAGGTGGTTTGAAAGCAGCTGGCTCTTAATAAGGAGAAGCAGAATTTGTCTTCACAATGAGCTGGAGAGAATGTGGTTTAATGGAGATAAGGACAGGAAAATATCCAGAACCCTGCTAGAGAGGGAAGGATACTATTTCAATTTTTACCTACCCAAACCGGAGCCCTAGAGATAGAGTGTTTTGGTTCCTCTACCTGAAACAATGGACTAATATTCAGGGCACAGGACTAATATTGCTGGTGCCACAGACCTTAGGTAAAATGTTCTGGGCCTTACAAGGGGGAGGGGACTTGGCATCTCTTATCGGCCTGGCAAATGCTGCTTGGGACCTCAGCATTGTTCAGCCCAGGGAGGTAACGAATAGAAATTTGCTGTCTTGTCACAAGAAATGAGCCAGGAGTTTTTCCTTGTATGTAGCAATAATAGTGACAGCATCATGGCATTGACACTGTGGTGCTGTCTGAGGAGGCACTTTCATTCTGGTCACCCTGGCCTAGATTGCTTAGGGACTGAAACCCAAGACTGAGGCTCCACTGGGATACACAAAACTCCTGCCACACTCTGTAGGTGCCTCAACTCACTCGGTGCCTAATTTTTTTCAGGAAAAAGTTCCCTGGGCGCCTGTGTTTCTGCCCCTGGGAATAGGCTCTGCTGCCTCCCTCTGAGCATCGCAGACACCAGACTTCTGCCTAAGCCCCAGAGCAATTCACAGACAGGAGAAGACAGCCACCTGACTCGCTCAGGGGTCCTGATCCGGTAGGTGGGCTCAGAGCCCACCTACTGGGGAGGGCCCCTCAGGGGAGATCACACCAAACAGCCTTGGGGGGAGGAGCTCCCTCATCCCTTACAAGCCAGTGGTGAGGGTACTCACCTGGAATATGGGAGACCCCCAGCTCAAATCCCCGCTTTGACTGATGAGGAGAAGGGATTTCAACAGAGGTCTGAGGACAGTGACCTAACCACTAATCTATGTGATGTTCTGATGTGGGGAATCTCTGGGTCATTTCTGTTGAAGCTGTTCCATTGTTGATCATATAATTAAAGAGTCATCTGGGCCAGAGAGTGAGCAAGCAGGGGAATACCCCTGTAGCCTAGTGGTTGGAGCACTCAGTGGCAAGGTGGGAGATCATAGAATCATAGAAGATCAGGGTTGGAAGGGACCTCAGGAGGTCATCTAGTCCAACCCCCTGCTCAAAGCAGGACCAAACCCAACTAAATCAGCCCAGCCAGGGCTTTGTCAAGCCTGACCTTAAAAACCTCTAAGGAAGGAGATTCCACTACCTCCCTAGGTAACCCATTCCAGTTCTTCACCACCCTACTAGTGAAAAAGTTTTTCCTAATGTCCAACCTAAACCTCCCCCTCTGCAACTTGAGACCATTACTCCTTGTTCTGTCATCTTCTATCACTGAGAACAGTCTAGATCCATCCTCTTTGGAACCCCCTTTCAGGTAGTTGAAAGCAGCTATCAAATCGCCCCTCATTCTTCTCTTCTGCAGACTAAACAATNATAGAATCATAGAATCTCAGGGTTGGAAGGGACCTCAGGAGGTCATCTAGTCCAACCCCCTGCTCAAAGCAGGACCAAACCCAACTAAATCAGCCCAGCCAGGGCTTTGTCAAGCCTGACCTTAAAAACCTCTAAGGAAGGAGATTCCACTACCTCCCTAGGTAACCCATTCCAGTTCTTCACCACCCTACTAGTGAAAAAGTTTTTCCTAATGTCCAACCTAAACCTCCCCCTCTGCAACTTGAGACCATTACTCCTTGTTCTGTCATCTTCTATCACTGAGAACAGTCTAGATCCATCCTCTTTGGAACCCCCTTTCAGGTAGTTGAAAGCAGCTATCAAATCGCCCCTCATTCTTCTCTTCTGCAGACTAAACAATCCCAGTTCCCTCAGCCTCTCCTCGTAAGTCATGTGCTCCAGCCCCCTAATCATTTTTGTTGCCCTCCGCTGGACTCTCTCCAATTTATCCACATCCTTCTTGTAGTGTGGGGCCCAAAACTGGACACAGTACTCCAAATGAGGCCTCACCAGTGCTGAGTAGAGGGGAATGATCACATCCCTCGATCTGCTGGAAATGCCCCTACTTATACAACCCAAAATGCCATTAGCCTTCTTGGCAACAAGGGCACACTGTTGACTCATATTCAGCTTTTCGTCCACCGTAACCCCTAGGTCCTTTTCTGCAGAACTGCTGCCCAGCCATTCGGTCCCTAGTCTATAGCAGTGCATGGGATTCTTTCGTCCTAAATGCAGGACTCTGCACTTGTCCTTGTTGAACCTCATCATATTTCTTTTGGCCCAATCCTCTAATTTGTCTAGGTCCCTCTGTATCCTATCCCTACCCTCCAGCGTATCAACCACTCCTCCCAGTTTAGTGTCATCTGCAAACTTGCTAAGGGTGCAGTCCACACCATCTTCCAGATCGTTAATGAAGATATTGAATAAAACCGGCCCCAGCACCGACCCTTGGGGCACTCCACTTGATACCGGCTGCCAACTAGACAAGGAACCATTGATCACTACCCGTTGAGCCCGACCATCTAGCCAGTTTTCTATCCACCTTACCGTCCATTCATCCAGCCCATACTTCTTTAACTTGCTGGCAAGAATACTGTGGGAGACTGTATCAAAAGCTTTGCTAAAGTCCAGAAATAGCACATCCACTGCTTTCCCCTCATCCACAGAGCCGGTTATCTTATCATAGAAGGCAATTAGGTTAGTCAGGCATGACTTGCCCTTGGTGAATCCATGCTGACTGTTCCTGATCACTTTCCCCTCCTTTAAGTGGTTCAGGATTGATTCCTTGAGGACCTGTTCCATGATTTTTCCAGGGACTGAGGTGAGACTAACTGGCCTGTAGTTCCCTGGATCTTCCTTCTTCCCTTTCTTAAAGATGGGCACTACATTAGCTTTTTTCCAGTCGTCCGGGACCTCCCCCGATCGCCATGATTTTTCAAAGATAATGGCCAATGGCTCCGCAATCTCATCGGCCAACTCCTTTAGCACCCTCGGATGCAGCGCATCCGGCCCCATGGACTTGTGCTCGTCCAGCTTTCCTAAATAGTCCCGAACTACTACTTTCTCCACAGAGAGCTGGTCACCTCCTCCCCATACCGTGCTGCAGAGTGCAGCTGTCTGGGAGCTGACCTTGTCTGTGAAGACAGAGGCAAAAAAAGCATTTAGTACACTAGCTTTCTCCACATCCTCTGTCACTAGGTTCCCTCCCTCATTCAGCAAGGGGCCCACACTTTCCTTGACTTTCTTCTTGTTGCTAACATACCTAAAGAAACCCTTCTTGTTACTCCTAACATCTCCGGCTAGCTGCAACTCCAAGTGTGATTTGGCCTTCCTAATTTCACACCTGCATGCCTGAGCAATACTTTTATACTCCTCCCTGGTTATTTGTTCAATCTTCCACTTCTTGTAAGCTGTTTTTTTGTGTTTAAGACGAGCAAGGATTTCACTGTTAAGCCAAGCTGGTCGCCTGCCATATTTACTTTTCTTCCTACACATGGGGATGGTTTGTTCCTGCAACCTCAATAAGGTTTCTTTAAAATACAGCCAGCTTTCCTCTACTCCTTTCCCCCTCATGTTATTCTCCCAGGGGACCTTGCCCATCAGTTCCCTGAGGGAGTCAAAGTCTGCTTTTCTAAAGTCCAGGGTCTCTGTTCTACTGCTCTCCTTTCTTCCTTGTATCAGGATCCTGAACTCGACCATCTCATGGTCACTGCCTCCCAGGTTCCCATCCACTATTGCTTCCTCTACTATTTCTTCCCTGTTTGTGAGCAGCAGGTCAAGAAAAGCTTTTCCCCTAGTTGGTTCCTCCAGCACTTGCACCAGGAAGTTGTCCCCTACACTTTCCAGAAACTTCCTGGATTGTCTGTGAGCTGCTGTATTGCTCTCCCAGCAGATATCAGGGTGATTAAAGTCACCCATGAGAACCAGGGCCTGTGATCTAGCAATTTCTGTTAGTTGCTGGAAGAAAGCCTCGTCCACCTCATCCCCCTGGTCTGGGGGTCTGTAGCAGACTCCCACCACGACATTACCCTTGTTGTTCATACTTCTAAATTTAATCCAGAGACACTCAGGTTTTTCTGCAGTTTCGTACTGGAGCTCTGAGCAGTCATACTGCTCTCTTACATACAAAGCAACTCCCCCACCTTTTCTGCCCTGCCTGTCTTTCCTGAACAGTTTATATCCATCCATGACAGTACTCCAATCATGTGAGTTATCCCACCAAGTCTCTGTTATTCCAATTACATCATAATTCCCTGACTGTGCCAGGACTTCTAGTTCTCCCTGCTTGTTCCCCAGGCTTCTTGCATTTGTGTATAGGCACTTGAGATAACTCGCTGATTGTCCCGCTTTCTCGGTCTGAGACAGGAGTCCTCCCCTCTTGCGGTCTCCTGCTTGTGCTTCCTCCCAGTATCCCACTTTCCCACTTACCTCAGGGCTTTGGTCTCCTTCCCCCGGTGAACCTAGTTTAAAGCCCTCCTCACTAGGTTAGCCAGCCTGCTTGCAAAGATGCTCTTCCCTGTTCCTGTTCTAATGAGGGTTCTCAGCTGAGACTCAGGAGTAGTAGAAATGGGCGCCTCCCTGCAGTCTGCATTAAGGCACCTATCTCTGTGAGGAGGTGGGGCTTAGCACACACCCTTCTTGTCAGTATCTCCCATTGGCTAGCGTAGGCAGCTCCCCACCTAGCATGCTGGCTTTTGTGACTCGGGGTGTCATAAACAGACAGTTAAGAGTTAATTCCTCTTTTACCTGTAAAGGGTTAAGTAGTTCACCTAGCCTAGCTGACACCTGACCAGAGNCTTTGTGTAACTAAGGTTTTGCCCAGAGGGACATCCTCTGTGTTTTGAATCTGTTGTCTATGAGAGTAGCTTGCATGCTAATCTCACAGAGGTATTCCTTTCACCCCTTTTCTTTAATTCAAAGTCTTCTTTTAAGAACCTGATTGATTTTTCCTTGTTTTAAGATCCAAGCGTTTTTTGGATCTGGGCTCACCAGGAATTGGTGGGAGGTGAATCAGTCTCAATCCTGCCAGGAAAAGGGGGATAAAGACTGGGTAAATATTTGGGGGGAAGACAGAGTTTCCAAATGACTTTCCCATAAACGTTTGTTTAAATTATTTGGTGGTGGCAGCTACTAGATCTAAGCTGGTAAATAAGCGTAGGGATTATCTCATGCAGGTCCCCACATCTGTATCTTAAATTTCAGAGTGGGGGTGACACCTTGACTCGGGGTCTAAGACTCCCATCTCCCCAATTCTTGTACAGGGAACCTGGCGCCTACCCCAGGCTTTGCTTTTAGAGCAAGTGAATAGTGGGGGATTCTGGTGATTTTCTAGGTGTCCAAAAAGTTAGGCAAAATGAGCATCACAAAGCATTAATCCCTTTGTGAATCTAGCCCCTCTTTTCAGTCACTTATACCCCTTCAGAATTACCCTGTAGCTGAGCTTGTGAGTGTAGCGCTGCTGCTCGGCTCTCCCTTCTCTTCCTCATCCACAGGCCTCACTGGTGAGGTCTCCCCAGTTGGTGCAGAAACTATGAGATAAAGCAGAACCGAGTCCAACAGGTGCTTATGGGAGCAAACATGTAAAGCAAGAGATTAAAATTCCCCAGACAAAATGCTTTGCTAAAGTGGAGTGAAGTTTGAAAATACTCATCAGTAACTTGAGTGTTAAAGGTCTTTCAAGAACACTGGAATTAGTAAAAGATAAATGTCAAAGCTAGACAACTCGGAACTGAGATTACAAGAAGGGTATAAATTGTGTTAAAATAAATAAAAACATACAAATACAGGAAATTATAAATTCCTATAATAACCCTCACATCTTTGGCACTATGGAAATCCACAGTTTAAGTCACCCAAACAACCTTCACTCTGCCTCATGGTAACACTAGTCTTCCATCTTCCCCTCTATGTTCCTTTAGTACCAATGCTGCAAGCAGCAGTGTTTCAAACTCTTCCAATTTTTTTGGAGTCATATTATTCAGTTTTCATTTAAAAAAAAAAGAAGGAAATTTCTAACCTTTATGGCTTCAGAGTAAAGTTCAAAAACATGATGCCTAAACGCTCAAAACCCAGAAAGTAAATAAATAGAAACCAAAATGCATTACAGTTTACATCTCATAATTTTTTAGACAATCTCATGATTTTGGTGGGGGCTCTGACTCATGATCTGTGAATACTTGGGGTTAGCAATATGGAAACAGTGTTAACAAAGTATTAAGTCTACAGCCATTGGAAGACAACACTGATTTGCAGTTTGCAAATTGTAATTTCAAACAGTGAACAACAGACTATCAGTTCTGGTTTGAAACATTCATGTCTTTGATAATAAGTGTGACTATGTCCCCATATTAGCCTTGGCTCAAAGCCCAGTCGATTTGTTTATATACAGCAGCTGGAAGAAAGCTAATGTTGCATGAATATTTTAAAAAGGAAAACAGGAGGACCCAGGTAATTATAGGACTTTCAGTCTGACATTTATCCTGGGCAAGATAATGGAATGGGTGAGACAGGACTCAATTAATAAAGAATAAAAGGAAGGTAATATAATAAATGCAAAACAACATAGACTTAGGGAAAATAGATCACATGAGATGGCTGAGGTAATACCTTTTATTGGACCAATAAATATTGGACCACCTTATCTCTCTATTATCCTGGGACCAACATGGCTACAACAACACTGCATACATAGAATTAAGATGATACAAATTAAATGGATTAAAAACTGGCTAACAGATAGGTCACAAAATGTAATTGTAAATGGAGAATTATCATTGAATGCATGTGATTCTAGTGGTGTCCCAGAAAAGGATCAGTTTTTGGCTCTATCCTACTTAATATTTTTATTAATGAATGGTAAGAAGACATATAACCATCACTGATAAAGTTTGCAGATGATACAAAAATTCAAGGGAATAGAAAATAATGAAAAGGACATGTCACTGATACTGAGTAGGGCGACCAGACAGAAAGTGTGAAAAATCGGGACAGGGGGTGGGGGGGTAATAGGTGCCTATATAAGAAAAAGCCCCAAATATTGGGACTGTCCCTATAAAATCGGGACATTTGGTCACCCAAATACTGAGTGACCTGGATTGCTCCCCCGCGGCAAGCCTGGGAGGGAGGAGGGAGAAGGGGAGTTGCAGCGTGCTAGGGGGATGGTGGCGGTGGAGCGGAGGTGAGCTGGGGCGGGGAACGGTTCCCTGCCCCCCCCCCCAAGAGTTACTCCCCGCGCCTGCCGGCCCCAGCTCACCTCTGCTCCGCCTCCTCCGAGCGCGCCGCTACTCGCTTCTCCTCCCTCCCAGCGCTTTCACGCGGCAAGCCTGGGAGGGAGGTGGAAGGAGGGAAGCGTGGCACGCCCGGGGGAGGAGGCGGGCCGGGGATTTGGGGAAGGGGCGGAGTTGGGGTGGGGCGGGGCATGAGCAAATTTGCCGCCCCCGCAAATTTGCCGCCCTAGGCCTAGGCCTTGTTGGCCTAGGCAATAATATCCTGCTGACTGTGGGTAGCTATCCCACTGTGCAATTGGCTGCAGGGTGCTTTGGGAAGGGTTTGCAATGCCTCATGGGGCAGGTAATTTGTCACAAGATGGAGGTTTTTCAATCCCATTGTTCCATGGGCATCCTACTAGATTGCCAGCCGCTGTTCAACTGAAGTGTATATGGGCGGGGGGAGGAGAAAGGGGAGAGCATGTGACAGGGAATGTGTGTGTGTTTTGTGGGGGAAGAGATAGAAAGTGTGTGTTGGGGAAGTATGTGGGTTTGGGGAGAGTGTATCGGCATGCTGGAATTTTAAGTTCAGACAGCAGCCTGAGCAATGAATCCTGGGGGAGGGGGGCACCTCCCACCCATATCAGCCCCAGGCTCTGCACACTACAGGAGTCTCTCTCCACTCATGTCAGTGGGTGTTCCCACCCCAACCCCAGTGCGGGAGTGGCTGTGTGATATGCATGCCCGTTTTCAGCTCCTCACCCAGTCTCAGCAGTGTGTTCCTGGTGCATGTTGTGAGCATGTTTGTTCTCAGCACCCTCAGAGCTTCCCCAGATCCTGGCTCACATAGGGGGTAGGGAGAGGGGCTCAGAATCCGCACTAAGGCAACCTCCCCCCCCCACACACACAGAACCTGGCTCCCATGATGGGGCCAGGGTTTTGGGATCAGACCCCTGTAGATCAGTATGAACCCTCAGATCCTGGCATGCACATAGGGAGGGTGGAGGGGCCCAGACACAGCTGGGGGGCAGAGTCTTCCAGATCCCAGCTCAAACAGGAGTGGGGGGATAGGGATTGGGGCTTCAAACCCCACCCCCTGGAAGGCAAGCTCCCAGAACCTGGCTCACGTGAGGGGGCACATGGATGGGGATCAGTCCCCAATAAATAACCAGGGACCCCAGATCCTGGCACACATAATGGGGGCAGGGAGTGGGGCTCAGACACCCATGGGGGCAGAGACTCCCCAGATCACAGTTTACATTTGGGGAGTAGAAAGAGGGGCCCAGACACCCCGGATCCTGGCATACACACAGAAGGGGAGAATGTGGGCCTGCCAGGCACTCTTGTCCCTATTTGCCACCAGCTACCTGGCACTCAGCCCAGGTGTCTCTCCCCCTCACCTGAGCCTCCCAACACTCTCACCTCCCCTACCACCCAGCTCCATTTATCTTTGGATACTTTTCTGTCACACTTAGGCCATGTCACAGCTAAGAAATTGTTACAAGTTTGGACGTTAAAGTTGCCAGACTAGCTGTAGGACACTGTAGCACCATTTCCCCCACAGTGGGCCAGGCAAACCATGCTGGCTTAGGCCCTGAGCCAGCAAACCACTAAAGTACATGCTTAATTTTAAACAGGTTGCCATAATCCTACTGAATTTAAAATTCCCTCTGTAAAACCAGCTGGGATGGGCTCTGCTTCCAGGGATACATAGTGCGGCTGCTCCATGTCCCTGCACTCCTAGATCAGACTCTCCAAAGAGAGCAAACAACAGATTTGAAACTGAGTGTTCAAACCAGCAATCTGATGCTAAGAGGCACGCCCATCCAATAAGAGAACACACGTACCATGTGACCCAGGTATGTCAGTGAAGCAGATATTAAATATTCACAGCAAACTACCTTCAAAATTATTCAGCAAATAATTCAGAATAAATAAATAAAATCAGGAAAATCACGATCTATCCATGGGGAATGGGCAAACTGAGAAGAAACAAAATTGATGAACTCAGTGATTCTTTACAAATTTTTAGCCCAGCTGTACTTGGGATGATGTAAATCAGCCTGGACTAAGTACTTGAGGCTATAGTGAAAAGGCTAACTGCGGGGAAAAGGGGTGGGGGGATGAACAAAACAGGACTTCACAGGACTTGCCCAACTTATGTGAATTTTTGGATAACATTTTAAAACTTTTCTAATTTAAACAAACATGTTTGTGGTTAGGAAGGTTTTACTTCAGCGAAGACTTTCTCCACTAGCTCAGCCAGGGACTGACTGTAAATAGGGAGGACAAGAGAAACTGTGACACAGCTATGAGGCTAACCAGGCAGTACCTGCAGCATTTGCTTTCTCGGAGAACACTGGATCTTCTCGATTCTCTGGCCCATTCTCTGAGAACACTGGGCCTTCTCGATTCTCTGGCCCATCCTCTGGGAACACAGGGCCTTCTCGATTCTCTGGCCCATCCTGTGGGAACACTGGGCCTTCTTGATTCTCTGGCCCGTTCTCTGGGAACACAGGGCAGTTTTGATTCTTGGGACTATTCTCCATATTTAAAGATCCTAGAAAGAAAACCAGATAAAAGCCAGCTCAGGCCCATGACGATTTTCATGCTGTTTGTTTGTCCTAAGATAAGATCCCATCATCCCTTCCTTTCCCCATTCAGAGCATGCACCAGGAATCCAAACACCAACCCACAGAACTTGCCCAGCTTTATGGAAAATCTCATCCCTGAAGTACTTCACGTAAACTTAATCATACAGAATTTCTGGTTTAGGAGCTGCAGAAACCCACCGAGGAGTGCCATGTCTGCATCTGACCAATGGGGTAAGGACAGAGCTGGCCTTAGGGAAAATGGCATCCTGTGTGAACTTGTATTTTGGTGCCCCGGACCCAGCTGCCTCCCAGGGCTCCCCCTCCCCATCGCCACCGGGCCCTACTGCCTCCCCCACACATTGCCCCAAGCTCCCTTCTGGGGCCTCGCATTCCAGGCCTGCTCGGGTCCTTGCCTCTGACCACAGCACCCCCCTGACCACGGTGCCCTCAGTGGTCACTGACATTGTCCCCGATGAGGCCATGCCTGGGTAAGGACACTCACTGTGCAAAAGGGAGCAAGAGCTGCCAGATCCAGATGAGTCTCAGAGCATCCCCCTGTGGATCTTAGCCCTGGTGGGGAAGCTGATGGAGCTGGGGTGTGTCATGCCAGGCCCCAACCCTGCATGGATACAGAGCACCGAGTTCTGAGTCACTGAGGTGCCTTGGAGAAAGAGAACAAACTCCCCAACCCCAAGGACGGGAGAGAGGAAAATGAGGGCAAATGGCATGGCAGGGTTTTCAGCTATGCAGGGCCCAATCCTGCTCCTGCTGAAGGAAATGGCAGAACTCCCCCTAACTCTAGTGGGAGCAGGATCAGCCCCTGCAGAACACCTGAGATGAGAGCAGAATTAATACCAAGCAACATGGTTTTCTGGAAATAGGTCTTGTCAAACAAACGTGATGTCATGTTTCAATGAGGTTCCAAGTTTGGTCAATAAAGGTAAAGGTTTTGGCATAATATACTCCGCTTCTGTAAGATATTGGACTTAGTATCGCATGACACTCGCATACAAAAATCAATGTGGTACACATTAAATGGATTAATAAATGGCTAATTGATAGATTTCAAACAGTAATTGTAAACTGGGAATCATCATCCAATGAGAGTGTTTCTAGTGGGATCCCACAGGGATCTGTTCTTGGCCCAATGTCCAGATCAATATCTTTATCAACCGTCTGGAAGAATACCTAGAATCAGTGCTGGTAAAATTTATAGATGACAGAAAAATTGGTGGAGTGGTAAATAATGATGTGGACAAGTCAGTTTATACAGGTGGATCTAGATCATTCAGTAAGGTGGGCTTCTTTAAATTACATGTGTTTAAATGCAAGATCATCTAGGAACAAAGAATGCAAGTCACGGTAAGATGGGGACTATGCTGGAATGTAGTGACACTGACACAGACTTTAAGGTAGAAACCAACTGAACATGAGCTCCCAGGGTGATGCTGTAGCTAAGAGGATGCATGTGATCCTTGATACATGAGCAGGGGAATACCAAATGGGAGTATGGTGGTCACGTTACCTCTGTATACAGCATTAGTGAGACATGGCTGGATACTGTGTCCAGTTCTGGTGTCCACACTTCAAATGGTGTTAAAAAATTTGGAAAGAGTTCAGAAGCGAGCTACAAGAATGATTTGAGGTCTGGAAAGCTGAAAGACTAACAAAGCTCCGTCTATTGAGTTGAAGAAAAGGTTAACAGGTGATTTAATCGCAGGCTGTAAATACCTACCTGGGGAAGAGATCTTAGCCAGGAGCGGGCTCTTTAATCTAGCATACTAAGGTGGAACAAGCTCCAATGGTTGGAAGCTGAAACAAGACAAATTCAGAGTAAAAATAAGGCTGGAAAATTTGAGAGAAAGAGGAGGTAACCATTGGCCAAGCTTGCCTAGATATATGATGGGTTCTCCATCACCTGCATCTCTTAAGTTGAGGCGGGATGTATTTCTAGAAGATACACTCTAAGAATAAGTCTACACTGGAAAGTTCAAAGCGCTGCTGTGGGAGTGCTCCCGCGGCAGCGCTTTCATGTGTGAGTGTGGTCGCACGCGCGCGCTGGGAAAGAGCTCTCCCAGCGCTCCTGGTAATCCACCTCCATGAGGGGAATAGCTCCCAGCACTCAGAGCCCGTCCACACTAGTGCTTTATAGCACTCAAACTTGCTGCGCTCAGGGGGGTGATTTTTCATACCCCTGAGTCAGCAAGTTAGAGCGCTTTAACTTGCCAGTGTAGACATGGCCTAACTCAAAAGGAAGTTTTGGGCATGATGCGTGGGTGGGTTCTTTGGCCTGGACTATGCAGGAAGTCAGAATGGATGATCAGAATGGCCCCTCTGGTCTCACAGCCCTGGTCTACACTACGAGTTTAGGTTGAATTTAGCATCGTTAGATTGATTTAACCCTGCACCCATCCACACGACGAAGCCATTTTTGTCGACTTAAAGGGCTCTTAAAATCAATTTCTGTACTCCTCCCCGACGAGGGGATTAGCGCTGAAATCGACATTGCGGGTCGAATTTGGGGTAGTGTGGATGCAATTCAACGGTATTGGCCTCCAGGAGCTATCCCAGAGTGCTCCATTGTGACCGCTCTGGACAGCGCTTTGAACTCAGAAGCACTAGCCAGGTTCACAGGAAAAGCCCCGGGAACTTTTGAATTTCATTTCCTGTTTGGCCAGCGTGGCGAACTCAGCAGCACTCAGCAGCACAGGTGACCACGCAGTCCCCCCAGAATGTTTCTACGCTCCCCCTATCACCTCCATCCCTGAGGTTATCGCAGATTAGAAGGCGAAAAAAACGCACTCGCGATGACATATTTTCCGAGCTCATGCAGTCCTCCCACACTAATAGGGCACAGCGTAATGCATGGAGGCATTCAGTGGCAGAGGCCAGGAAAGAATTGCTGTGTTTGCTTAACGGCAAAAGTATCATGCCTCGCTAGCGATCCTGCCCGAGACAGGTCGTTGTGTCACATGCACTCCACGCTGTGTCAGCCTTGGGCAGGGGCATGAGCGCTTTGTGAGCAGGAAGGCCATAGATATAGACACTGCATTAGGTAGCTGCTGTAGCTAGAGAAAACATTCCTGTGCATTCGGCAAAGTCTGCAATAACAAAAGAGAAGCCCCGTAGTGTAGTGGTTATCACGTTCACCTAACACATGAAATGTCCCTGGTTCAAATCTGGGTGGAAACAGGTCATTGTTCCTTTTTCTGATTCCCTTCATGCATTTTTAGTCTTAGAACAGACCGCGCTGTGAAATTTTACTTTGAATTATATCAATTATGAGTTAAATAATATGGAAGCTCTCTCTCAGTTATAGTCCTGGGTTCCTTACCCTTTCAGCTGCTCTGATAAATCAACATTTTTGTTAGGGGTGGGGGAAAATTTTCATGAAGTCTTTTATAGGGACTAAATGTTATCTAGGACTCTGAAATAATCTTAACGTGGCCCATAGAGTGCAATCCTTTGTTCTGGATTTGTCATTCCACAAGCTGAACTGCTCCTTACTACTGTCCAGGCTTCATGAGCCATGGGAGCAAGGGGCAGGCTGGGGTAGGTGCAACCGCGCGGTGCTGCCGGCTGGGAGAGCAGCCTGAGGCAGAAGCCTCCAGCTCACATGATATTCCAGGCAGGACTGAATCTCCATGAGATGAAACTTAAAGAAAAGAATGACCTGGAGTCACTCCCATTCGGTGCTCTAAGAGGAGGATAGCCATGTCTGTCTAGGCACCCCTGATCGACCGCTGCCGGTCTGGGGCTCCGTCCGCCGCCCCGCTCAGATCCACTGCCTGCCTGGGGTTCCGATCATCCAGGCAGGCAGCGGGCTGAGTGGGTCCAGCGGACGGGACCCGGGAAAAAAGGCATGAAATGATTGTCTGCCGTTGCTTTCACGGAAGGAGGGAGGGAGGGGCGACTGACGATATGTACCCAAAACCACCCGCGACAAAGTTTTTGCCCCATCAGGCATTGGGAGCTTAACC
>QXTE01000635.1:127016-142452 GCA_003942145.1 Platysternon megacephalum | reverse complement strand
ACTTGCCATTTACTGTTAGCAAAAAATGGTCTGGATAAACACACAGTTAATGAAGTCCCTGTGTTAGGTATTCCTGTAACAAGACTGTATAGGTTTCCCTTAAAGGATAGTGGTCTAGCTTACACCTCAGTACCAGGGTGGCTATTTTAGTCATTACTAGGAAGTTTCTTAAACAGTTTGGACACTGGGAGGTAAACAGAAAAGGCAGGAGTTGGTAGCAGCGATCACACTTCCGCCTGTTGTAAAATGTCCTGGTACATTTATCTCGGGCATTTCTACAGAAATAATTAAAACTCTGTCCTGACTGATGGCAACAGACAAGATCCTGGCATGTCCCTGACACAGTGTGAAAATCAATCAATATTGTTTAAATTCTGAGCTCCTTTCTTCGCTCTTACTCAGTTTTCAATGGCCTTGACTTGGTTTTACTCCACTGAATCCCAAGGCAGTTTCCCTGAGAAAGGCTCTCTGGTACTGGCTCAGAGATTTTTGTTCTAAGAAATTGTTCATTTTTTTGTAATAAAGAATGGCACCTACCTCTGTTCTCTAGCAGATCAACAGCAAACACAGCTTCTGTTGAATTCCCACTGCCTGGATTTGCCTCAGGCTATATAAATAGCAAACTGGAAACAGAAAGTAAAATGGTTTGGGGGGGGCTGGCTCTGTGCCTTTCTTCCCATTACTGGAAATCACACAGCATTAGAAGAAATGTATCCTCCTGAACTCACAGATATTCAGCATCACCCCCCTCCCAGCTGACACTTGGCCCAATCCCCTACACAGCATGTGTGTCCAGTGTGATGGTGGGGGGGTGGGGGAGGAGTGCAGATGAAACTGGAAGTCTTGGAATTCAGGTTCATGACACAGTTTATGGGGCTAATCTTGCCCCAATTTACCCTCCTGCTGCACCCCAGTAACTGAGGGCAGATTTGAGCCCACAATGCTCATTGCAGGCTCAGGCTGTCGCACACCATGGAGTGTGGCTGGCAGGAGAAGGATGCAGTCGCTTTCTGCTTCCCTCGTCCTGTTTGGGGCGTGAATTCTCCGAGAGAGACAGTTCTTACCCAGCAGCTTCCCCTTTGACATCTCTGCTGCTGTCAAGCGGACAGGGTCCCACACTGACAATGGAGTGTGTGGGGGAGACAGGCACTTGGAGGAAGGGGAAGGAAGAAACAAGGCAAATAGGGTGACCAGCAAGTATGAAAAATTGGGACGGGGGGTGGGGGGTGGGGGGCAATAGGTGCCTATATAAAGCAAAGCCCCACATATTGGGACTGTCCCTATAAACTCGGGACCCTAGGGCCAAAACACTCGATAGTCAGAGGAGATAAGGTTCTCCTGAAGACAGGAGCGTTGAAAGCTCTCTAGAAATGGGGGTCCACTGGTTCCCGAATCATTGCCCTGTCCCAGCCTACAGTCTGCCCCTCACCTGGAGGTCCCGTGCCTGCTCCGCCCCTTTCTTTTGGGCCCCACCTGTGCTCTGTCCCGCTCAGGTTTAAGGCCCTTTGTTCGGCCTCTTCCCCCGAGGCCCAGCCTGCTGCTTGCTCCTCTCTGCCCCCTCCCCACTGTCACTCGCCCTTAAGGCAGGAGAAAAGTGAGTGAGCATAGTCCTCCCACTTTTAAACTGATGGGGCCATGATCTCCTAGCATCCCCTGCTCCGGCGCACATGCCTGAGGGACCATTTTACTCAGGAGGGGAAGTGTGTAGGGTCCACGATTTGGGGGAGACACAGCCCTTCACACTTAGGGGAAATGCAGGGAACAGGGTGTAAGTGTGCTGCCCCCTTACCTGAGTGGAAGCAGATTTTGGGGCCCTGCAGGTCAATTTCCCAAGTGAAGCAGAAATCAGTGATGTGGAGTCACGTTTTGTTGGCCTTGGAACAAACCTGAGGGTTTTACTGCTTTAACTACACTGGCATACTTAAGCAGCAAAACCTTCCTAATGTAGACGCAGCTTAGAGCAGAAAAAAAGCTCTTTTGCCAGTATAGGTTATACCTGTTCCCTGAGCAAAATAAACTCTATCAGCAAAAGCATTTTTTTGCCAGTGTAAACTAGGGAGTTTGCTGGCCCAGTTATGTTGTAAAAAACGACACAGCCAAGCAATGTAGCTACGCAGGCAAACCTTTTCCATATAGCCCTGCCCTTGGTATAATTGTGTATTTACTAAATGTACGTGAGCCCTGCTTCCTTGGACAGAGATGTCACGGACTGCAGATGGGCAACTTCCTCTTGTAGATACCTCATCTAAGCAAGTCCTGTCCTAGATCCAGTCCCCTTGCCCAACTAGTCCCAGTCGTCCCCCATCTTCCCTGGCTCCCACCCTCAGTCTTCCTGCTCAGACAATCAGTCACCCCCCAAAAACCTTCCAGTTTCTCTCCCATCCATCAGCCATGAAGGAAAGATGAGCAGAATTCTTGGGGGGACATCAATAAAACCCCTAGTCAGCTTAAAATTAACATGGTCAAAGCCAAGCTACTGATCTTTTCCCCTAAGCCCTCCCCTCTTTTCTCTGTCACAGGGAACAGCACCACCATCCTCCCGGTCACTCAGCCCTTTGCTCCATCTTTGACTCAGCTCTTTTCTTTGACCTACACATCCTGGCTGCTGCTTCTTGCACATCTCCAAGATTCAACTTTTCTTCTTGGCCCACACACCCAGAAACACTGAGGAGAGCAGCGTCCCCTGTAAGCCTCAACCCCAAACTCCCATCTCCTCCCCTCCCTAAAGCCTCTGTCACTGTCTCGCCCTGAGGAGCCCCTCACAGGGTTTCATGGCCTCTCAGCTGATGACTGGGCAGGGGCCTCTCTTAGTGGCCAGGAGGACGGAGGGTGAGTTGGAAGGCAGGGAGAAGAGAGGGGAGCCGGGGGTTGGGGGAGCTGCCCACGTGTGGGAATCAGGGACAGCAATAACCAGGCTGGGAGGCAGATACACAGATTTTTTTCATACCAAAAACCAGACAGTGAACTGCTGTTGAAGTGCAGAAGAGATTCCAACCACCACTGTGATAATGTTGCTAATGCTCGACAAAATCATCAGTAAGAGAGTACGGCTGCTCCAGGGAACATACAGAGCAATCTGGCAAACACAGGAATTTCAGTGACCTCAGCCAGCAGCCCTGTTTCCCAGAAATGGCCGGAGGGAGAGAAAATGAAAGAAAGCCGTGGCTGCAGCTGGCTGGCCTGTGGAGGGGTCACAATTCATGGCTTATCAGCACTCACAGCCCTTCCCGGCGGTGACCTCACAGCTTCTGTTTGACTGTCACAGTAACTGAGGTGCTGCAGTCCCCAGGGGAGGAGGTTGAGGAGCGAGACAGTTCCGTTTGGATCTGTGAGTCTGTCAGCAGCCAGGGGGAGAGAGGGGATGGGGTGAAGGGCCCTTGTCTGAGCAGATGAGCAATGGGGCTGTATCGAGGGGAAGAACTTTTGCCTCTGAGGGGCGCTGAACTCACACCGCTCCCATTGAATTGCAGGGGCTCAGCCCCTCTCCGTTCAGCTATAGAAATAATTCCCTGCTCCAGCCATTTTTCTCTGCCTCCTCACAGCCCGGTTACTGCTGTCCCTGCTCCCCACGCATGGGTGGCTCCCCCACCCCATTCGTTCTTCCCACCCCACCCCACACTCCCCTCCCTTCCTTCCAACCCACCCTCCAGCCTCCTGACCATTAAGTGAGGCCCCTCCCCGTCCCATCTCCCAACGCCCCTATACCCCTCACTGCATCCCTCCCCATCCCAACTCCCAACACCCCCACACCCCATCCCCCCCATCATTGCATCCCTCCTCGTCCCACCTCCTGCCCCTAAACCCCTCACTGCATCCCTCCCCATCCCATCTCCCAACGCCCCTAAACCCCTCACTGCATCCCTCCCCGTCCCATCTCCCAACGCCCCTAAACCCCTCACTGCATCCCTCCCCGTCCCAGCACTTGGATACACATACCTTGAACTCCTGGGTGCTGGTGATGGGGTGACAGACCACACGTGCTGCAGCTCGAGCCCCACCAGATGAGGAGCGTGAGAAGAGGGCCGGGCATCAGCTGGAGAGGAGGCACCATGCAGCCCCTCAACAGCCGCCTGCTGAGCGCTCGACTGGTGCTAGTTCAGGGCTTGGCCCAAAGGCCACATCCGGTACAGAAATTGTATGGAGGGCCGGGTAGGGAAGGCTGGGGGAGGCTGTGCCTCCCCAAACAGCCAGGTGAGGCCTGGCCCCACCCCCTATTGAAACCCCTCTGACCCCCTGGGACCCTCGCCCCCTATCCAACTCCCCCAGCTCCCCACACCCAACTTCCCCCCAGTATCTGTGCCTCCTATCCAACCCCCCCTGCTCACTGCCCCCGACTGTCCCCCAGGGACCCACCCCATCTAACCCCCTGCTCCCCACCCCCTGATTACCCCCCCCAGGACCTCCCTGCTCCTCGCCCCCTGACCGCACTGTCCGGAGCATCAGGGCTGGCAGCGCGGCAACCTGTGGCTGCGAGGGAGTGGGGGCAGAAAGGGAGGGACCAGGGCTGAGCCTCCCAGGCTCACCGGATCACCGCCCGCCCCTGCTCATCGCGCTTCCCAGGAGTAGTTTCTCCCCTGCCCTGACCCAGCCAATGAGAGCTGTGCCTGTGGGCAGGGGGCGGGACAGCACATGGACCTCCTCCCCCGCCCCCCCGGCAGCACCCAAGTCTAGGAGCCGGACATGCCGACTCGGCTGCTTCCCCATGGGACGAGCAGTGGCTAGCAGGGAGCCTGTCAGCCCCGCTGCGGCACCACAAACCGGACATTCAATGGCCCTGTCAGAGGTGCTGACCAGAGCCTCCAGGATTCCTTTTTGACCGGGTGTCCCGGTCCAAAACCAGACAGGGGACAATGCTCTCCTCAGTGTTTCTGCCCGTGTGGGCCAAGAAGAAATGTTGAAGATGTACAGGAAGTGGGTCAAAGAAAAGAGCTGAGTCAAAGATGAAGCAAAGGGCTGAGTGATAAGCAGGGCCGCCAGGAGCGGGTTCGGGCCCCAGTGAAAAATTTTTTTCGGGCCCCCCAGCAAGGGCGGACTGGCAAAACAGGGCCGACGAGAGGGGGGGGGGGGAAGCCGGGCCCCGGGCCCCCTTCCGGACCTCTGGGCCCCAGTAATTTGTACTGGCTTCCCCCCTCTCTCGTGGGCCCTGGTGATAGGGAGGACGGTATTGCTGTCCCCTATGACAGAGAAAAGAGGGGAGGGCTTAGGGGAAAAGACCAGTAGCTTTTGTCCATGTTAATTCTCATCTGACTAGCGTTTTTATTGATGTTCCCCAAGAATTCTGTTCATCTGTCTGTCTGACCATCTGTATTTCTTTCACTAGAGGCTGATGGAGGGAGAGAAACTGTAAGATTTAGGCGGGGGGGGGGGGGGGTACTATGATAGGCTGGGCAGGAAGACTGGGACTGGGAGCCAGGGAAGATGGGGGACTGGGACTAGCTGGGCAAGGAGACTGGGAGAACAGAAGTTCCTGATCTACTTTATAGTATCTGAATCTAAGTCAAACAGAAGAACCTGTATGGAAGGGGAGTGCTGTGCCTGGGAAAGGCCTGACAGAATAGGTAGGAAACATATAAATTCATTCAAGCCAGCCCTGATTACTCTCCCCAGAAAAATCCAAAGATCCCCGATCGAGGTCAGCAGACTCTGATGGAGCAAAACAAAGTAATGACAATGGCTTCATAGCATCTAATGTCTCCATAGCAGAACCTCCAATTCCCTTCACCCCAGATATGATAAGCCCTTGTTATGCAGAAAGTTGCTAATGGCTTTCCCATTGGGGTCAGTCATGTATAAGCAACCAGACCATCATTCAGCAGTTTGTACCTGTAGAAGAGTCTCCTTGGTCTGGCTCTTAGTTTGGTGTGAAACCTAGAGAGAGACAGAGGCCAAGTCAGCTACTTCCTGGAGACAGGTCAGTACTGTCTTAACTGAGGTATCTACAAGAGGAAGTTGCCCATCTGCAGTCCGTGACACCTCTGTCCAAGGAAGCAGGACTCATGTACATTTTATAAATATACATGATAAATTACACCATGTCCCCCTTCCTCCCAGCCACTGTCTCCCCAACTCCATTCTGTGTGTGGGGCCCTGTCTGCTGACTGTGACTGACAGCAGCAGAGATGTCAAAGGGGAAGCTGCTGGGTAAGAACTGTCTCTCTCGGAGAATTCACGCCCCAAACAGGACGAGGGAAGCAGAAAGCGACTGCATCCTTCTCCTGCCAGCCACACTCCATGGTGTGCGACAGCCTGAGCCTGCAATGAGCATTGTGGGCTCAAATCTGCCCTCAGTTACTGGGGTGCAGCAGGAGGGTAAATTGGGGCAAGATTAGCCCCATAAACTGTGTCATGAACCTGAATTCCAAGACTTCCAGTTTCATCTGCACTCCTCCCCCACCCCCCCACCATCACACTGGACACACATGCTGTGTAGGGGATTGGGCCAAGTGTCAGCTGGGAGGGGGGTGATGCTGAATATCTGTGAGTTCAGGAGGATACATTTCTTCTAATGCTGTGTGATTTCCAGTAAAGGGAGGAAAGGCACAGAGCCAGCCCCCCCCAAACCATTTTACTTTCTGTTTCCAGTTTACTATTTATATGGCATGACGCAAATCCAGGCAGTAGGAATTCAACAGAAGCTGTGTTTGCTGTTGATCTGCTAGAGAACAGAGGTAGGTGCCATTCTTTATTACAAAAAAACTGGAAAATGTCTTAGAACAAAAGGCTCTGAGCCTCTCTCAGGGAAACTGCCTTGAGATTCAGTGGAATAAAATCGAGTCAAGACAACTGAGTAAGAGCGAAGAAAGGAGCTCAGAATTTAAACAATATTGATTGATTTTCACACTGTGTCAGGGACATGCCAGAATCTTGTCTGTTGCCATCAGTCAGGACAGAGTTTTAATGATTTGTGTAGAAATGCCCGAGATAAATGTACCAGGACATTTTACAACAGGCAGAGGTGTGACTGCTGCTACCAACTCCTGCCTTTTCTATTTACCTCCCAGTGTCCAAACTGTTTAAGAAACTTCCTAGTAATGACTAAAATAGCCACCCTGGTACTGAGGTTTAAGCCTTTATTTCCCTTGCATCAGGTGAAAATTCTTGTTTGGTTTTCCACAGAACAAAGCCTCATGTTCCAAACAGCTCTACTTCTGTTCCTGGAAGAACGCAAAGTAGTGGACTCTAAAGTCAAGCATTTTTAGGCACAGAAAAGCTATTTAAGGTCACTTTCAGAGGACTTTATCGATCCTGTTGAACCTCCACAGTTGGACTCATGGTAGATTTACACACATGCTTAACTTTATGCACAAAAATAGTCCTATTGACTTCAGTGAATGGGATTATTCATGTGCAGTGTGTGAAGTAAAGCATGTGCTTTATATCCTAACAGATTCTGGACCTAAATTCCCTGGCTTTATGAGCAGAGGAACACAAAAATAGTTTATATATATAGTGTGTGTGTGTGTGTGTTGCGGGGGGGGGGGGGGGGGGGGGGGGGGGGNGCTACCAACTGAGGTCAAGAGAGTGACCCTGGGGAACAGGAAGTTTGTTGCTGGGTGGGCACAGTGGCTGTACAGCCAAGCTGGGAGACAGTTGCCCACAGAAAGGATTATTGGAAGAAAATTGTCAGTTTTGTTTTCCTTGTTGAATGTCTGCCTGGATTTTCCTATTTCTCCTTCCGAAAGAAAGAAAGAAGGAAGCAGAGGTTTTGTCTGTTTAAAGCCTGCTCAGAGGGGATTTGGGGACTGTTGTTTACATTGGCCCTGGTGAAAAAGGGAACCAGGAATCCTTTCTTTGTTTTCACCTGATGCAAGGGAAATAAAGACTTTAGATAAATAACTAAAGCATCACTGGAGCAGACCCTAGGTCTCCCACATCCTCAGTGAGTGCTCTAAGCACCAGGCTACAGAATCTTCCTCATGCCCTTTCTTTTGCCCAATGACTCTAATTATTTAATACCCAGAGGAACAGGGTCAACAGGAGAGACTGAAGTACCCCTGCCTCAGAATATCCCATAGTCTAGTGGTCAGGGGAACCTCTGGAAATGCAGGAGATCCCTGTTTAAACTCCTTTCTCCCCATCAGGCAGAGGGGGGAATGGAACCTGCCTCTCTCCCATCCCAGGTGAGTGCTCTAACCACTGGACTAAACATTATAGGGGGGGGTGGCAGCGCCACTTCCTCTGGCTGTTTTGTGGGTAGTGAGGCTGGTGTCTAACTCGTTCTCTTGAGAGATGCCTAAGCCGCCTGACTCCAGGAGAGGGGTTGCCGGCTGTGAGTCGCTAGCAGAGATAGGCGCCAGCCTGCAGCCTTAGGGTTACTGTATGTTTGGGTTTTCTGGGACATGATGGCTTTTTTGATCCCGTGCCCTCTCTCTGGGCAGAGCTTTCAAATAAGAGGAAATGTCCAGGATTTTTGCGGTGCAGATGTTGCGGATCAAAAGGTGTCTCTGTGCCCTGATTGGTCCCTCCCCTGCAGCCACCCAAGCCCTAGCTCCCAGCCCTGGGGAGGGGGAGAGGTCTGCAGGGAAGCGCTGACTGATAGACTGGTGCTGCCTCCCAGGCCTGTGCGAGCAGCCCTGCCACCGTGACAGGGAGCAACACTGCCCCCACCTTGAGTGTGAGGCTGCAGGTACCCCCTCCATCACCTCCAAAATACGCCCTCGCAGTACAGAGACACCCCTCCATCACTCCCAAATACCTCCTCCCACTACACACACACCCCTCCATCACTCCCAAATACCTCCTCCCACTACACACACCCCTCCAGCACCCCCAAATACCTCCTCCCACTACACACACCCCTCCATCACCCCCAAATACCTCCTCCCACTACACACACCCCTCCAGCACCCCCAAATACCTCCTCCTATTACACACACCCCTCCAGCACCTCCAAAATACGCCCTCGCAGTACAGAGACACCCCTCCAGCAACCCCAAATACCTCCTCCTATTACACACACCGCTCCAGCACCTCCAAATACCTCCTCCCACTACACACACCCCTCCATCACTCCCAAATACCTCCTCCCACTACACACACCCCTCCAGCACCCCCAAATACCTCCTCCTATTACACACACCCCTCCAGCACCTCCAAAATACGCCCTCGCAGTACAGAGACACCCCTCCAGCAACCCCAAATACCTCCTCCTATTACACACACCGCTCCAGCACCTCCAAATACCTCCTCCCACTACACACACCCCTCCATCACTCCCAAATACCTCCTCCCACTACACACACCCCTCCAGCACCCCCAAATACCTCCTCCTATTACACACACCCCTCCAGCACCTCCAAAATACGCCCTTGCAGTACAGAGAAGCCAAATGCAGCCCAAAAAGGAGAGGAGGGAGGATTCTATCCTTACTTAGATCTCCCTTTCAAAGGGGAATGCTGTTTTTAGCCCTGCAGCATTATACACTTTTCAGAGCTGTGAGAGTTCACAATTTTTTTCTTTTTTGTTGAGATTCTATGTCAGGTCAGGAGACACCAGAGTCCCCAGATGAAGAAAAAAAGAACACTGGGTGTTTCTCAGCATGGAACCGACCCAAAGGTAAGAATGATTTCCCCAGGATTTCCTAGCCCAGATCTCTCTGTCAAAGGGAAAAGCTGTAATACTAAGTTTTAAAAAAATCATCTGTTACAACCCTCAAAAAACAAATATGACATTGGCTTTAAAATCACAAGAATAAAACTATAGTTATACTATACTTCATGGTTTGTTAATTTCCCTTCTGGTTTTCAAGCCCTTAGGGTGAAGCCTGCTGACAAAGTCTGTGGAGTGTCTCAGAGTCAAAATTCAACCCTAAATGAATATACAAACTGCAGACCTCTCCCCTAGCTGCTTGAAGGTGCCTCCCCTGACCTTCTCCTAACCCCTTCAAGGGTGGAGCTGCCATTTTGTGCCTCCCCATCCCTCTCCCTTATCACTATCCTATCTCCTTCCTCTCCCCCAGCCTCTCCCTGCCCCCTCTCCTCCTCCACTCACATTCTTCCTATTCTTCCCCAGAGTCTTCTGTCCCCAGCACCCCCTTGCATTCACCTGCCCCCCCCCCATTTTCCCACCCTGTCTTTTTACAGTATCTTGCCCATCACATTTTCCTTCTTTCACCCCCTATTTCCCTGAGATCTCCTCATTCTCACCACCACCATCTCTCTCAATATCCTCTTCTCCTCATGAGGATGTCTCCTGCTTCCCATGTTTCTCCCGCTTCCCCAGAGTTACTTGTTCTGCCTTCAGTGTAATGGAAAACCATGGAAGGTGGCAGCCATCTCTGCTAGGGGCAGCCTGACCTCTAGATGCAAAGCCTGCAGTGAATGATAGTTGTCTTGTCCGAGAGCAGTTTGACATCAATCTCATTTAAAGCAATGGGAGACAGCGATAATTTCTAATATGGGAAAATTCAGGAGTTTTTAAGCCAGGAATAAAGAGATCACGAGGAACTTTAGAAGGACACCAAGTAACTCAAAATTCACAATAAGAGTTGGTAACATGGCACACTGGCCAAGTTCACTTACATCACACTTATCATGGCTCTTACAAGGGCAATCACTGCATTCTCTTTTAATCTGATCTTCTTTATTAGCTAAGAAGACACTAGAGCCCACAGACAGAGAAAAATGTAAAAGGAAGAAGAAGAGATGCTGGCCATGTGCCCTATTTTCCGGAACAAGCAAAGGATCCGCAGGTAAGCTGGGCTCTTCCCATTTGGTTTGGGGCTTTACTCCTCACTCCCAGGAATGGTGAGGGGTGTACTATCAGCAATAATGGGCTCCTGGAGAAACTCATGGGAATCAGGGGCCATCACAGGCAGGTGTGGGGGGGTAAAAACGTGAGTTTTTTTGGTGGGATGGTAGAAGGGGGAGGGACACCTGAGCCCCCTAATCCATTCTGACCCTGCTTCCCATTACACTGAGTTCTGCCACATTCCATTAATATCCTCCAGCTGCCCCAGTCCCTGTTCTGCTTCTTGCCCCATCTACAGTTGAGTCAGGCTTTCCTCCTCCTCCTCCTCACTGCCAGGGTGCCAGCAGGAGGAGCTTTGAGAGCACAGGGGAGACTCACCCTGCTGGCAGTTCAACACCCATGGCCATGGGGGGAGGGATAGCTCAGTGGTTTGAGCATTGACCTGCTAAACCCAGAGCTGTGAGTTCAATCCTTGAGGGGGCCATTTAGGGATCTGGGGCAAAAATTTGTCTGGGGATTGGTCCTGCTTTGAGCAGGGGGTTGGACTAGATGACCTCCCATGGTCCCTTCCAACCCTGATATTCTATGAGCAATTGCAGGGAAAGTCATATGCCATGTCCTGTGGGCATGTTATTACTAATTTTCACATAATTAATACTTTAGGATTAGACTGAAGAGTGGTGCCAAGTGAAAATCACCCCACAGTCACCCCCTCATCAATCATTCACTTCAGCCCCTTGTGTGATATCCTTCAACAGGGTTGGGATGCCCCGGTCAGCTTATGCTCCACTCAGGATGTTCTACACATGTTATTTGCTTTCAAGTGGACATATTTGCTAACTCAAAGATCAGTATGGATAATACACACCAGTCAGTTCCACCTCTGACATCTGCCTGATGCTAAGAGAAAGATTCTGCTCTCAGAATCCTCTAGCATTTCAGGCAGGCTCAACCATGTTTACCACATTAATTCAGCAAAAGCACAGTAAGTTAGCACCATCCCAACACCCTTGTCTGCAGAGAAGCACAGCCCAACAGCCAGAGTCAGTGGGACTCCCCTTGTCTGCAGGGAAGCGTAGCCCAGTGGCCAGAGTCAGTAGAACATTCTGACTACTGCGGGGACACTGGCTGGTCTCTTCTTGGGTTGATTCCTACCTTGACTCCTGTAGCTGAGTCTGAGTGTCTTCAGGGTCCTGGGGTGCCTCTTGTACCTGTAATCTCCCTAGGGCATCCATGGGTGCCTACCTGGGCCGCAATATCTCCCGCTTCCTTGGTCCAAGCTCCTGGCTGCTCCTCTGCTGAAGCTGGCGCAGTGTGTCTTCCCTCCTCAGCGGTCAGCCCACACTGAGCTGGGCAGCTGTTGTATTAAGCAGGCAAGGTACTAACAAGCTTCAACAGGACTTTATTTTTACAGTGGAAAGTTTCCTGTCCTTTCAGACTCCCAACAGCCAGTGCTCCCAGTTCTAATAATTACAAGCACATCTAAACACCACAGCAGCTTCCTTTTATACTGCAGCAGCAGTTGGAGCATGCCCAGCAGGGTTGAGGGGGCAGGGCTTCCGCTGCTAAGAGTGTTGCCTTAACCCCTTTCTCTCCAGTGTGGGGCCAGTACAACCTGTCGCAGGCTGTTATAAAGAGGACTGTGAACAATTGTTCTCTATGTCCACTGAAGGTAGGAAAATAAGTAATGGGTGTAATATGCAGTAAGGGAGATTTAGTTTAAATATTAGGAAAAACTTTCTAACTATAAGAGTAGTTAAATGATGGATCAGACTTCCAAAGGAGGTTGTGGTGTCCCCATCACTGGAGGTTCTTATGAACAGGTTGGACAAATACCGGTCAGGGATGGTCTAGGTTTACTTGGTCCTACCTCAGTGCAGGATACTGGATTTAATAATTTCTCAAGGTCACTTCCATCCCTACATTTCTACAATTTTATGACAGAAGTTCACATTTTGATGGAGGGCACATTTTGACATGACAACCCCGCACCCAGAGCACCCCTTGTTATGACAAAAGGGATATTTCCCTTGAAAAGATTGCAATCAATATACTCAGGTCATTCCTTATTACAAAACAGCAAAATCAATATATTGCAATGAGTACAGACTATTTTGCTCATTGGACATTGGTATTTGTTTTCTCTAACAAGGAAGCATCCACAAAAATACAAGTATTATTGGAAGAGGACTTGGTTGATTTGGTATGCTCCAGAATATATATACTGCCCAAAAGTGTAATTTTGAGTTAACACAGTTCCAAGAGCTCTGGCAACTGTTGTAAATAAAAACAAAAATGGAAGCTGCCATACCACATGTAGTCTGATGGTCTCATAGAACAGTTTAATAGAGTGGTTTAAAACATGTTTAAAATAATGACTGGGATGATGGGGTCGAGCGAATGCTTCTCAAATTTGTATTTGCAGACAACATGAAACTAGGAGGGGTTGCTAGCACTTTGGAGGACAGGGTTAGAATTCAAAGTGACCTGGATACATTATAGAACTGTTCTGAAATCAACAAGATGCAATTCAATAAAGATAACTTCACTTAGGAAGGAAAAATCAAACATGCAACTACAAAATGGGGAATAACTGGCTAAGTGGTGGCACTGCTGATAAGGATCTGGGATCTATAATGGATCACAAATTGAACATGAGTCAGCAAAATGAGGTAGTTGCAAAAAAGGTTAATATCATTTTTATTACCAGGAATATCATAGGCAAAATATGGGAAGTAATTGCTCTACTCTAATTAGCACTTGGGAGAAAGGCATGGACAAACGAGGGAGAGTCCAGAGGAGAGCAACAAAAATGATCAAAAGTTTAGAAAACTTGACCTATGAGGAAACCTTTAAAAAAAACTGGGCATGTGTAGTCTTGAGAAAAGAAGACTGAGGGAGGACATAACAGTCTTCAGATATATAAATAGGATCATGATCAATTGTTTTCCATGTCCGTGGAAGGTAGGCCATGAAGTAATGGGCATAATTTCAAACAAGGGATTTTCAGTACATAACACAGGAAGGCATAATCCCAGAACAATTTGCACACTGCTTCTGTATGTCAGCAGATGTTCCTCTTAGTCATTTTGATTAGATCCCATTAAACTGGACAACTTGGAATTGTAGAAATGAAGGGCTGGCAGGGACCTCAAGAACTCATCTAGTATCCCCCTTCTCTGAGGCAGAACCAAGTAAACCTAGATCATCCCTGACAGGTGTCTGTCCAAATCTTTCTCTTGTAAATCTCTAATGACAGGGAGGCCACAACCTCCAATGGAAGCCTATTCCAGAGCTATATATATATATATATATATACATACCCCTATAGTCAGAAAGTTTTTACCAATATCTCACCTAAATAGAGATAACATTGGTAGATGCAGCTCTGGTTGTCTGACCAGCAGGGAGAGGTTAAGGTTTGCTCTCCAAGAACATGTAAGACCTTAACCAGTGTACTGCTTTTTTCTTGTACCTTAAGATGAAACAGACTGTCAAAGTTAACTTTTAGCAAAAGGTAAACACAGATCTGAAAGTACTTTTGTTTTACTCATCTTTCTCTTTGCTCTGAACCTTTAAACTTCTTATTAAAAGAGAACTGCTGTATGTTTGGAGATTTCACTCAATCTTCCCGCTCTGAAGAAGATGAATGCAGGTGGTACATATGTCTGGCAACTTAAGTCCCTATCTCTTGTCTTGGTCTAAAAAGGCAAGGATCAAGGGATTCATTCCAGTGAAGGATGAGTTGCAAAAGTGGGGACCTCACCAGGGGTACATCTGAGAGACCAAGCAGGAAAAAGAGGTTCAGGTGGACTTTAAAAGTTCACAGATATATATTATAGGTAGGATTGGTAGTGCTGCCTGTTATTAAGGTTGCCTGACACTTCCCATCATGAAGCCTTGTTTTCAGTTGCATATAATACTGCCAGTGTCTGCCTTAAACTGAATTTTTTATGGACAATTTCAGCCCAAATGATTCAGCTGTTTCCCAGAACAGTGCTAGGAGGAAATAAGTGGTTTTGCCAATGTTAAAAAATTCCAGTGACTTTTTCTTTGAGCAGCACAAGCACCCCAATGCTTTGTAGCAAGGATGTGAAATTTGGCAAGAGAGTGTCAGGGATGAACCTTTTGCCTTCACTGTGAAAAGCTGCTCAAAGTACATCAAGTTTATGAGCCTTTGAAAAATCACAGTTCACATGTGCTGAGTAGAGACTTGCTAGATCTTTGCAGCTGAATTCCCTGAAGATTGCATCTTCACTTGGCATGCTCCAGCTCAGGGCTGCAGGAGGCTGAGTGGGAATTTCTCTGCAATTGCAGTTCCCAGCTACTCTGGGTGTGATCAGTCCAGGTGCAGGTACCAGACTTGACAGTGGACTGTCTCTGATGAGCTGTCAATTCCCCACTCCTGCTTGTCCCAAGCAGAGTGGAGGAAGAAGCTGCCTGAACTGAATACAGGGGGATAAAATATGAACTAGGTGGAGGCAGGGGCATGGAGGGATAAATTGGGAAGAAGGCTGCTCCCGCAGCAGTTTGTGTTCACAAAATAGGAAAAATTGATAAAGTGATTGTATCTGTTGAGAGGGAATAAAAATTGTTGGGGGCAGGGTCTGTCTTTTTGTTCTGTTCGTACAGAACCTAAGGCAGTGAGTTCTGGTCCATGACTGAGGTTCTGAAGCACCACAGCTAGTACACGTTGTGACGGTACCTCCCATAAGGCTTTGTGGGAATATGACATAACTGGAATATG